>SNQJ01S0032092.1:71575-85230 GCA_010110895.2 Picea sitchensis
TGATCATGTTGATGATGTACTTAATTTATATGTTGATGTTGATGTGTATATTGTTAGGTCATGTTAGATTTGGATGTTAAATGTACTTGATAGATGTGTATTTTATAACATTGTTCATTAGACATGCATTTTTCATGTTGATCATGATGATATACTTAATTAATTTATATGTTGATGTTGATGTGTACATTTTTAGGTCATTATAGATATGTTTAATTTTAAATGTGCTTGATAGATGTGTATGTTAAATGATGTTTGTCAGATGTGTGTGATGATGATGTGAAAAAATGCTTGTCTTTTTTTTAAATGTGATCACAATGATGATGCCCTGTTAAATTATTAGATATGTGTGCTAGCTAATTAATGACGTTTATATGTGCTAGAGGTATATATAATTAGATGATGTTAGCTTGTGAATATAAATGTGTATTTTAGATGTTGTTTATGTTTGTTATAATATGGTTATCATCATCATGTTTATTTTTTATAAATTACAAAGTTCAATATGGTTGAAAGTATCATTATAAAATTGAAACTATAATTTCATAGATAGTTCATTATACATATTCATTCTAACTAAAAAAAAAATTAGAAAACAAATTACATGTGAATAAATATTATTTTCCATTGTACTAATTACTCTTTTTGAAGAGACTCTTCTACACTTAAAATTATTATTATAAAAAAGTTATGATCTCCAATGATAAGCATTCTATTGGCTTTAAAATTTTATGGATGCAAATCTTCCTATTGTTATTTTTTTCATTATTTTGTAAGTTGATTGCTATCAAATTTTAAAATATTACTTCATTAATTGTGGTTTTACTCAGCATTGGGGGCATAATTTTATAAAAAAATTCAAAATCAATGATAAAAGTATGTAAACTAACAAACACTACTCTAGTTAAAATCCAAATTATCACAAAATCATGTTAGAAATTTAATTTTTTAATTAGAAACCACATTTTTTTGTTAATCTTACTTTTAAATCTACAAAATAAATGAACATAAACTCAGTTTTTGAATCATCGTGTTAAAATATCCTAAAAAATGTTGTACTATTAAACATGCATATCAACCATATCATTACATCTAATTGTATCAACATAAAAAGTAGAATTTCATATCCCATTAAAGTTCAACTCGACATTTAACATTTTTCAAGATTTCACAATTGGAAATAATAAAGAAGATGATTTATATTTTTAAATATATGAAACGACATATAAATATTTTCAAATAACAATCGTTCCATGCAATCACAAATAATTTGAAAAACAAACACATTACGCATCAAATTGACTGTTAACCAACTAAAATTGTTCAAAGATTTGTTATAATTAACTTAACATTTCATCTGTCAGAAGATGAATAAAAAACAATATAATTAGCGAAACAAAGAATATAAAAAAAAAGATACAACAAAAGTATTAAAGATGAAATAAAACATGTACATATCACTCGTTGTTGTCATGACCCTCATTATCTCCCTCGCTTGGCATGATAACACTGTTGTTCTCAAAAATATGTTTTGATCTAGGGTCATGTCTTAATACAAACCACCAATCCCTAATTGGTGAATCTGGACGTAGTAGGAATTGAATAGGTGGTTGATTCAACCACTCTTCATATGATTCCTCTTTGAGTTGTGCTCTCATTCCATCCTTCTCTTGGGTTGACAATGTTGTGGGGTGCAATAGAAGATGGTAGGTAGGTCGTTCATCATCAGAAGAATCCTAATTTAAAAAATATTGAACATTAGTATATCGATGATATTAGTAATCACAATGCAATAAAAAAAAAAATCAAATTACATTATACCAAACAATTTTTACCATCATCGACCAAGGATTGCGGCTGGAAGATAGAATGTCACAATTAGCAGGGTAAAGTGGCTGTCCATTTTCATCTACCAATTGATTGCAGTATGTTGCTCCTGATAAAACCTTCCAACATTTTTGAACCGGTACTGGAATATTTTCTGCATCTAAACTCGATTATGAATCAATATCCTGCAAATTTGGATACATTTTTATTCAAATTGACATGGATAAAAATAAATCAATGAGATAAACGAAACATAAATAAAATAAGTTAAACTTACTGGATATGGAAAGGGAGAATTCCACGATGGACTTTGAACATTATGGAATGGGATGGAATTTGAAGAATTGGCCATTTGATCATATAATAAGATTTTATCTTTGCAATTCAACAAAATTAGCAATAAAATTTCCTGTACATATCTAAAATAAACTTCGACCATACTACAATCTAAGTTTGAATATAGTTTTGAAACCATTTTTTAAGAATAAGGCAACATAAAAAGTAAAATGTATACTGAAGTATTGCAAGTCATGTGAATTCATCCTAAAAGATAATTTGATATGAATATATTATTTATGTGCAAATAAAAAATCAGATAACTTTAAAAGAACCCCGGTGATCTTATAAACCATAAACGCATCGATGCACATATTAACAATAAGCATTGGTACGTTGAAAAATGAACCACACCGTGTTTCAAGATTTTGTTAATAAAAAACAATTATATGTCATCGGTGCATTAAATAATATGGACGCACCCGTCCGTAATGTAATATGGACACACCGATGTGTCTTACATAAATGCATCATCATGCTAAAAAAGTTTTAAAAAAAGTGCGATTTTTTTCAAACAATTCAAAAAAGAGCGGGAATAGAATTTCATAAAGTCATTTAAATACTAAAAAGCTATTCACTATGTCATTATTTTGAAAAATTTTGCAGGGGAAAGACTTGCAAGAGAGACATATGGAGGAACATTGTGGAGGAGCATAATACTTTGGAACCACGGTATTATTCAGAATATGAGAATTTGAAGGGTATGGTGATTCACTCTAAACCCTTTTCATAAAGTTTTTTTAATATTAAGAAGGTATTCAATATTTTCATTATTTTTCCAGAATTTACAGGAGACGTATTTGGAAGAGAGACATATCGGGGAGCACTGTGGAGAAGAAGAATACTTTCGAACAATAGAAATATTCATAAAATCATGATTTGAAGGGTATAGTGATTCACTCAAAACCCTACATTCAGTAGAAAAAAAATATAAAAAAATCATACTTACCTTAAACCCATGTTTTTTTTCTTACGTGAATGCAAAATTTCAACCTAGGGTTTAACTCCCTTTATCACTTCAGAATTAGGGCTTTTCATTTTAGGTATTTTAGATCTAATGGATTTGTTTTTCTATATATAAGTGTTTGGCATGTGATGCAAAGGGACCATTTATTGCATCGGATCCCAAACACAGTTGGCACTCTGCATTTTTCTTTTAATTTTTTTGAACGATTTTCGATTTGACGTTTTTTTTTTTTTAACATTTTTCGATTTTTCGGTGCACCATTTCGACAGAAATGCACCAATGCGTTTATGTAGAAGCAACGCACCAATAAAGCCATATTAAAAAAAATATATATATGGTGCAAAAACCAATATCGTCGATGTTCTCATCTAAAATATCATTGATATTCTCATCTAAACAACATAGAAAATGTTGTCACATAATTTGCTTAATTTTTTTTATTTTTCTTCTCATCGGTGTGTAATTTTTCTATTGTTTTTTTTTATGAAGGTTTATTTTTTTGCTATGTTTTTGTTTTCTACCGTAGTCGTTGTGATGTCTTTGGTATATATCGCACTGTTGTAATTCACAATATTTTTAAAAAGAGATTAAATTTTTCGGTGAGTGTTTTTGTATGGAAATCCCCAATGCATTTTATGTAATAAACGCACCAGTGCTTGGTATATAAAAAGCGCATCGGTTACAACAAATTTTTTTTTTTTGCTGAAAATTATATGATTTATTTATAAAATATATTTAATAAATTTTGTATTGAATGGTACAAGTTGTATATTGATAAAACTATGAGTGAGAAGAGTTCAAATAAGAAAATTTATGGTCAACACAATGATGACACATCTGGAAAAACAAAAAAGGAAGGTTCTTTGTAAATCCTATACAAAATTAATATGGTTGAACTATATGTAAGTTCAACTAATATGTATTGGTTAGTGTGCGTCATGCAGGGCCACAAAATGAGGAAGCTCGATAATATTATTTATGATCTAAGTGCAGAAGAGCGTAAAAGCTTGATGGAAAAATTGCAGAGGGATGAATCAGGTGAATGAAAAAATACTATTCAATATGATTCTTTTTATGAATTTTCATTAATAATATGCTTAGGAATATTAGATGACATGTTTCAAACAATCTATTAATTCACATATTTTTAATGTTCTACAGGCACCAACAACAAGGGAACAAAATGTCATCATAACAAAATAAAATTAATTATTATAGAAGATGTAAATGATGATGAATTGGTCCTTAGCTCATCTGAAGTGGTGTTGGAGATTAATCAAAGGGGGGGGAACTTTTACAAAACTATGAGGAATATAGCGGTACAAACGTATAGACGTACTTTCCACTTACAATATAGAAATCAATATAATGATTCCAAGAAATAGGTTATATTTAAACTACAGGAAGCATTTCCAGAGCAATGGTCAATGAGACCTATCAGACTTGCAATAGAAAAAACTTACAACAACAAAAAATAATCATTCAAAAAGTAATATTCCTAAAAACACTTCTTTAGAATATATATATTACAAAGTATTCATTTATTAATATATCAATTTTGTGATATTTAGTTTTCATATATCAATATAAAAATACTTTATTGTCGTGTTATTTTTTTAGGAAAATTATGAAAATCTCAGAGGACCAATGAGTTGATATCTGAAATATGTCAGTAGGAATGTCCAAAAAATTGTACAATGAGATGGTCAAATAATTTGACATAATTGCATCGCAGGAGGAATTATCTCAACAACAATGTGCTTCAAATGTATGTAATCATTGAATTTTTCTATTAGGTACAAATAATTAATTACACATTAAATATTAATTTTCAAATATTCTCTTACAGAAAATAAAATAAAATAGAACTCATTATGCACATAAAACTGGACGACAAGGAAGAAAAGGGTCGATAGCAAATTTTGTGAGTAATTGTTATTTCTTTATAACAACTTAAGGTTTTTTTTTATATATATTTTAAGTTATTTTACAATGACCATCTTTGAATGTCTTCAAACATGTGCTAACATAGAAAGAGGACCCATCAGAAAAATTGATTGACATTGGGTTAATTAAGGGTTGTGAGTATATGTTGGCATATCAAAAATGAATTGTCGAATTTGAAAGCATGATTTGTGTTGTTTTAATTCTATCATTTTATAATTAATGAAACAAAAATGATACTTTATATAAATATATGATTTATTATGGGGTATAAAACCTGCAGGAAACAAAGTATGGAACCGAACCAACAGAAGAATTGTTGAAACAAGGGACGAGATTTGATTTTGAACATATGTGTATGATTCATGAGTCACTTCTTGCTTTGGAGGTATGTTGTTTTTCAATTTACATTCATGTATATTATTTATTTCAATTTTCATTATTCTCACCAATGTAGATAGACTCATTATAGTTTATTTTAATGTTTGTAGATGGAAATTCAAGAAGAAGAAAAAAAATCGAGACAATCAACCAAACATTTAGCAAAACAACCCAAGACATGGAAGTAGCTCAAGCACCAATATATTTGGATATCAATGCAAGATGCAATTGTATTTTTTTGAAATAATTGTCTATGAAAATCTTACATTTTGTTTAATGTAATGGACATAGTGTCTGAATTGAAAGACAAGGGATTATCGATAAGTGTCCCATTTTGTATGACAAAGACCCTCTTATTCATATAATAAAATGCGTCTTAATTTATTCTATTGCGTTGTCCAATGTTGTTGTGATATGTTACATCACTGATTAAATATATGGATGACTAATCTGAAAATGAAAAAGGTTTGTGCATACAAATTTGCAAGTGAAATATTTATGTGACTTAGGCAATTGGATCAAGTTTGCAAGCACATAAACTTAATTATTTTTTACTTAACATGAACAGCATAAACAGTCATAAACAAACATCAAAATTAATCACATAACACAACAAAATGATAAAGGAGTTCGCCCCTCTCTTGGGCTACATCTCATGGTCCAGCTTCCAATGGATCATTTTAATTATATTCTCAAAGTGTTAAAATTAGTGCTTTACAATGCTCAGATTGCAGAATAGATGGCTTCAATGGCTCCAGAATGTCCAAAAACCCCTAGTTGGGCTCTTCCTGCATTTGGTTTGGCCAAAAAATGAGAAAAATACACTCCCTAGAAGTTTTCCCCAATAACTTGTTGTACCTACTCTCCAAAACGCACCTCTGTCCAACTAAACCTAGCTCTGTGCATTTTTTGTGCCAAAACCCAGCACCACGTGCACCATTTAGAAATTTGGGCAAATTGTTGCATTGTTATAGTGATTAGCGCCTTAATGATCGGAGGTGTCGATCGCATGGCCCCATGTGGCCTGGCGCCGACCTAAATTCCCACGCCCGTCGAAATATCCGTTGAACACCCCATGCATATGGTCATGTGGTAGAATGGTGTAGTGATTGTGACCAAGGTTGGGGCTAAGCCCCGACCCTTTTCCGCCCGAAACAAAGTTTAATTCAACTTTAACTAAAAGTTCTAGACTATAGGGTTAAGAAATAAATGCGGGAGGGTTGGAAACCTGGCCTTTGCAAAGCCTTTTTCCATGCCCAAAGGTCGTTGAGTCCCAAACAAACTTTTACACCACAACAAAGGGGTGCCACATGGAATCCCCTGGCTGGGCAACGTGGCACCCTTCCATTCGCCTTCTAACATGACACGCATCAGACGTGGATTGGTCCACATAACACCTACCAACTCAGCTTTCCATTTCAACACACTCTTCCACATCACATGTCCACGTCATCCTATACGGTCATACGGTCAACTGCCACATGGCCTGTATGGACTGCACAATCAACATTTTGTATGTTTGGAAAAGTGGACAGAACGTGATATCTCAGCCATACGGACTATGTTTGAGCCCATTCAAGTTGTGTTGAGATTGTGAGGACGAGATCTACGCAATGAATATGTTTTCAAGCAATTTCAAGCACTTTTATTTTTGAGCAGTTTTTTGATCCCCTAGATCACTCCTCCCCATTGGGAAGATTTTGGACCTCCAGAAGAGTACTTTCAGTAAATCTGAAGATGAGGGTATAGTTCTCTCACCTTTACAACCTCAATCCATTTATCTTTTCTTGTATTTGTGCCTTTAAGACCAACATGAAGGTATTCCACATTCCCTCATTTTGAAGTTCTTATCTTTCTGTCAAGGATTGTATCCTTATGCAATTCTGAAAGATATTTTGGCGAAAAGTCATCTATTGAAGTAATATGAGCATGCTCTCCTTGATCATCAATCAAAGGAGGCTCATACAATCTCAAATTCTCAACATTAACAATTGCATACATTTTCATATAAGGAGGCAAATCCAAACAAAAGGCATTGTTACCAATCTTTTCAAGAATCTTGAAAGGTCCATATCTAATTGGTTTTAGCTTTTTATCTTCTCCTTTAAGCCTCTCCTTGCTAATGTAAAGCCAAAATTCATCTCCAACTTGGAAACTATGATCAACATGATGCTTGTCATGGCTTGTCTTCTACTTGGCTTGGCTCTTTTCCAACTGTTCTTGTACCATTTGATGCACCAATTGAATTTATTCAATGAACTTGTTTGCTCTATCAATGTCATAATGACCATCAATAGAAATATCCTTCCCAAAGATAAAATCTAAAAGAGATTTTGGGAAATACCCAAAACATGCTTCAAATAGAGATGTTTGAGTTGAAGAATGCTTAGCCCAGTTATAAGCATGTTGAATGTAGTGTATGAAATGTTGTGCTCTTTTTCATCTTGGTGTCCATGAGTGCCCATAAGATTGACCAAAAGTCCCCAATAAATTGAGAATATCGATAAGAAATACTGGATTTGGGGAACCCAAACATGTTGAAAGAACATTTGTGTCGTTTGTTCAATTGTAACCTTCTTCTTACAAGGCATGAAGATACACATTTTTTTGAAACAGTCAACCAAAACATAAAGATAATCATGATTATTTTTAGGCATGGGTAATCCTCCTACAAAGTCCATGGAAATGCTTTCCCAAGGACAAGAAGAAACTGGAAGTGGAGTATACGAACCCAACTTTCTATTGCTAGGCTTACTTGTAGCACATAAATAACATCCCCTTACATATATTGAAACATGTTCATTCATTTTAGGCCAATAGAAATACCTTTGCAAATTAGCCATTGTCTTGCCTACACCAAAGTGGCCAGCAATAAGAGAAGAATGTGCTTCCCTTATGATGTTGACTCATTCACCCCTTCGAATACATAGCTTTCCAAGATGATACAAAATATTATCATGCACATGGTAATCCAATTCCTCAACTTGATTAGAATGACACAAATTTGCATAAACCTCTTTAAAATCAACATCTAAAGCATATTGTTCAACATAGCTCTCATGCATGGTACAATTATTCTTAAGAATAATTGAAGCACTAAAAATAGGCCTAGAAAGCATATCAGTAACTTTGTTATAAATGAATTTCTTATACCTAATAACCAAGTGGAATTTTTGTAGGAAACCCATCCATCTAAAGCTCCTTGCTTGTTGTAGCTTTGTTTGTGATTGTAAGTAAGGCAATGGTTGATGATCTGTGTGAATGATAGTTTCTTTTCCCAACAAATAATGTTTCCATTTTTTCAAAATTTTCACCAATGCATACAACTCCTTATCATATGTAGGATAATTAATCACAACACCATTAAAAGTTTCAGAATGAAAACAAATGGGTCTACCATGTTGCAACAAGACTACTCTCATTGCATAGTTACTTGCATATGTTTGTATCTCAAATTGTTGTCTCAAATCAAGAAGTGCAAGAACTAGAGATTAACTAATATTCTCCTTCAATGCATCAAAATCTTTTTGTTGCTTGCCTCCCCATTGGAAAACTTACTTGATTCTTTTCACTGCATGTAATGGAACTTCAATTGAAGAGAATTTAGTGATAAACTTTCTCCAATATTGGGATGCTCCCAAAAATCTTCTTACCTCTGTTACATTATTGGGCTTGGGCCAATCCAAAATGACTTTGACCTTTGAAGGATCTCTTTTCAATTCTCCTCCTCCAACAATATGCCCCATGTAAACAAGTGAGATATTTCCAAACTCACATGTAAACATCTTTAAAAACAAATTTTCTTTCTTTAAGACATCTAAAACTTGCTTTACATGCCTAACACGCTCTTCACGAGATTTGTTAAATATCAATATGTCATCCAAGTAGACAATTACATTATCATCAAGAAAAGGCCTTAAAACATCATTCACAACTCTCATGAATGTAGCAGGAGAATAACAAATCCCAAATGGCATAACCATCCATTCAAACAAACCTTTCTTTGTTTTGAAAGTTGTCTTCCATGTGTCTCCTTCAACAATCCTAATCTGATGATATCCACTTCTCAAATCCAACTTAGTAAAATGCTTAGCATCTATCAATTGATCAAGCAAATCATCAATTCTAGGAAGAGGATAATGATTCTTTACCGTAATCTTGGTCAAGGATAAAAAACCTACACACATGCGCCATGTACCATCTTTCTTTGGTACCAAACAATTGGTCACTCGCATGGCGATGTGCTTGGCATGATAACCCCTTTGTCAAGAAACTCTTAGATTTGTTTTTTAATTTCAGCATTCTCCATGACTGACATCATGTACATACCAATGTTTGGAAGAGGACAATCTTGTTGCAATTGAATCTCATGTTGGATACCCCTTTTAGGAGGAAATCCTTTTGGTTCCTAAAACATCTCATCATATTGATTAACAACCTCATATAAATCAGATTCTAAATTTTCATCAAAACCTTGGAAAGCTTCTTTTTCAACATTGTCTTTGGGTTTGATCATCAAGAGTACAAAGTTCTTAGTAGCATTGACTAATCTCTTCATTTGTCCAGCATTTACAAGTGACAAATTCAACTTCTTTGTATGTGCTCTAACAATGTACTCAACTCCATTTTTAAACAAATGATATATGTTCTCATGATGATCAAAGATGGCTCTCCTATCATATAAATATGGGCTTCCCAACAAAATACCACAAATATCCAATAGAATAACATCAAGATCTACCTCATCTATAAAGTTTGCAGTGATGGAAAATCTAAGCTTACATCTTTTTGTCCCATGCAATTTGGCATTGTCACATATCCAACCTAGAGGATATGGTTTAGGATGAAGAGAAGTTTCCAAATGCAATTTTTTAACTATATCTTCATAAATGAGGTTTTCTTGAAATCCAATATCAAATAGAGTATCTATCTTGGTATGCTTTGAAATAAACCTTATGTGGAAAATCTCTATTCTTTATTTTTCATGTTGAGTTTCATTGAGGCTACTACTTGAAGAACTAGTACTTGCAATAGAGTCCTTGCCTTCAAAACCCATGGCTGTGATTTTTGTTTCATCTCTCGAATCAGATCCTAAATCATGTTGTGTAGTTGCAAAAGTCTTTGGTTTAGTTTTGTTGTTGAAATTTTTGGGTCTCTTTTCAAGATGAAGTTTCCAACAATGGTCTTCATCATGTCCATCTTTTGAACAGTGTTTACATGTGAGTTTTTCTCCCTCTTTCTTGATTGAAGAATTCTTCTTTCCATTTCCTTTGAATTTCCTCTTTCCTTTGTCTCCATTATAAAATGGCTTCTTGCTTCCCTCTTGAGGATCATTCATCCCTCTTGCTTCCAAATAAGTTTCATATACACAAACTTCATCTAGATTTGTAGGGTTAAACATAAGTATTGTGTGTATCAAGTAGTTATGCAATCCTCCAATGTATTTGAATAAAGTTTCTTGAGAAGATAAATCTATACCCAAAATCAAAGATCTTCCTCTAAATTCTTGAGTGTATCTTTGCACACTTTTCCCTTTAGCTTGTCTAAAATTTTGTCACTCCATGATAGCTTTCTACATGTATGTTAATAGATAAAAATTCCTTTTAAGTGCAACAATAAAATCATTCCAAGAGGATAAAACTTTACCATGCTTTTTCATGTCCTATTGAGTTTTGGCTTCCCACCAAATGAGTGTTGCACTTTCCAATCTAAGAGAATCAAGCTGAATCTTAGTTTCATCATATTTGATTCTTTGTATCTTACAATACACTTCAATATGATGAATCCAGTTATCCAATTTCTCAGCATTTACCTATCCATTGTACATAGACAATTCAAACTTAATATCAAGCTTAAGCAAAGGAGTTTGTGGAAGAATTTTACCATGTTCTTTTGGAGAATTTGGAGATGGTTGTGAAATGGTAGAAGAAGTGGAAGATGGAGGTGAAAGAGGTGGAGTATCACCATTCCCTCCAATTCCTTTTGGAGTTTTCTCACCACTATATTCATTACCTATTGGAGGATTTCACCTTGCAACCTTGCATTCCTTTCTTCAAATAAAAAATTCACCATTTTTGTCATATCATAAAAGGATTTTCTAAAAGTTTTATCTTCTAAAGTAGGGATTTCATGACTCTCCTCAAGAGCCATACTTGGTGAATGCATCCTTGAAGCTAGAGGTGAATTTATAGTTCTCCTTCTTGAAAGTTGAGAACATGGCTCTACAAGTTGACCTTCTCCTCTTGTGAGCTTCAACCTTGTAAGCATCAGAAAACAAAACACTTGCAAACAATCAAACCTTCAAAAACCTTTGCTCAGATACCAACTTGATCTAAAAATGAAAAAGGTTTGTGCATACAAATTTGCAAGTGAAATATTTATGTGACTTAGGAAATTGGATCAATTTTGTAAGCACATAAACTTAATGAGTTTTTACTTAAAATGAACAACATAAACAGTCATAAACATCCATCAAAAGTAAGCACATAACACAACAAAATGATAAAGGAGTTCAACCCTCTATTGGGCTACATCTCCTGGTCTAGATTCCAATGGATCATTTTCATTATATGATCAAAGTGTAAAAATCAGTGCTTTACAATCCTCATAATGAAAAATAGATGGCTTCAATGGCTACATAATGTCCAAAAACCCCTAGCTTGGCTCTTCCTGCACCTGGTTTGGCCAAAAACTGAGAAAATACACTCCCTAGAAGTTTTTCCCAATAATTTGTTGTACCTGCTTTCCAAAACGCACCTTTGTCCAACTAAACCTAGCTCCGTGTGTTTTTCATGCCAAAACCCGGTACCATGTGCATCGTTATGAAATTCGAGCAAATTGTCACACTGTTAGAGTGATTAGTGCCTTAATGGTCAGAGGTGTCAATCACATGGCCCCATGTGGCCTAGCGCCGACCTAAATTCCCGTGCTCGTTGGACTATCTGTTGAACACCTCACGCATATGGTCATGTGGTGGAATGGTGTAGTGACCGTGACCAAGGTTGGGGCTAAGCCCTGGCCCTTTTTTGCCCAAAACAAAGTTTAATTGAACTTTAAATAAAAGTTGTAGACTATAGGGTTAAGAAATAAATGTGGGCAGGCTGGTAGCCTGGCCTTTGCAAATCCTTTGCCCATGCCCAGAGGTCATGGGTTCAACTCTGGTGGAGTCCCAAACAAAATTTTAAACCACAAAAGGGGGTGCCACGTGGCAGCCCCTAGCTGGGCCATGTGGCGCCCTTCCATTCACCTTCAAGCGTGCCACGTGTTACTCGTCGATTAGTCCACATAAAACCTACCAACTAAGCTTATCATGTCAACACAGTATTCCATGTCACATGTCCATGTCATCATGTATGTTCGTACAGTCAGCTGCCACATGGCATGTATGGACTGTACATACTGCACAATCAACATTTTGCATGTTTGGAAAAGTGGACAGAACGTGATATCTCAACCATACAGACTCTGTTTGAGCTCATTCAAGTTGCACTGGGATCGTGAGGGCAATATCTACACAATGAATCTGTTTTTGAACAATTTCGAGCACTTTGATTTTTGAGCATTTTTTCGATCCCTTGGATCAATGACTAAATATTATAATGAAGAGATGCAAAATCTGATGATATAACAAATTAATCCAAACATCGTATCCAAATTCACTAATCAAAATATAATATATATGTAAATTTTTTGATAAATAATGGAATTAAAAAATAACAATAATTGCACTATCACAAGTCGATATTTCTTGGTGTATTTTAATTATTAATCTTATTGGCGCGTTTAATATTAAAACTCACCAATGTGTTTCATATGAAATTTGCACCAGTGCTTTTATGTAATCAATTAGCATTGGTTTCAATATTAATTTAATACCACAAAATTATATTAAAAATTTGGCCATCAGTGCGTTAATATTATACGAAGCACCTGTGTGTATGTGTTATTGATACGCACTAGCATGATTGTGTTATTGATAAGCATCGGTCTTGTTTGTTACTGCAAAGCACCGGTGCTTTCGATTTTGAATGCACTGGGTCATTTTTCCTTGTAACGCACCGGTGCATATTATTTTATACAACATTGGTGCCTTCTTATTAATAACGCACCAGTTTGTTCTATGCAAAAAGCCCCGATGCTTAATTATTTTTAACTCTCTCGGTGCATTTTGATGTTAAATCCCCGGTGCTTATAAGACAAA
>SNQJ01S0032092.1:85240-104181 GCA_010110895.2 Picea sitchensis
ACCATACAAAAAAGGACTAGAAGCCATAGGGATGGACTAAACATTATAGCCTGATGAGTGACCAAGAGGCCCAAAAGGGTTCGAGGTGGTAGCTTGAGCATTCACTATAGGCCGAGCCATAGTAATGGTAGGTGCCTCCAACACTACAACCATTGAGGTTGCATGAGTCGAAGGGGTGCCATAAACTATAGTAGGTGTGGGAGTCGAGGGGCTCCCAGTGTTTTGAATACTAGGTTCAATGCTCATCCTTTTATAATCACAAGTCTGAAAAGTGGATGTGTGTGTACCACGCCTAATAATTCTATTCATTTTAGAAGGAAAACACTCGAAATCCGGTGGTAACTGTAGCAAGAGAAGGTACCAGCAGGGAGGTTGGTCCGACTCCACGATGACTTAGGACTCTAAATATAAAAAGTATATCCTAAAGCCAACTAGTAATCAAAGAACACACCAAAAGTAAAACGACCAATATTCATGCAAACATGGTAAAGTGGTTGAGTGGCCTCCCTCCCTAAAGAATGTATGTCTCACCCAAGAGGGGCCTAGGACTCCCTGCTAAATATTGAAGGTAACAAAATCAATTATAAGGGCTCTCGTGGGCTTAACAACCAGTCGGTCAGATCCCCCTAGAGAGGTAATCCTCCATAAAGGTTGTGTGTTGTTTGACCCTTATTTGACCTAGGCTACTTGTAGAATAACCCCTGCAAGTAACCTATGAGACACCTAAGACAAGAAACTAATAAACCACTGTATAACCAATCCACAGGCGAGCAGTTGTAAGTTAGTTCCACCATATGGGAAGGGTAGAAAATCCAAAAACCTTGAAAGTACTGCCTCTCATGAAGGTAAAGGAACTAGCAAGATCCCCAAATATGAATAGATCCCTTCAACTAGGGGGATATCCCTTCAACCAACTTTGTGCGACCTCGTGATTAACTCTAGTATGAGCGGAGCCTCCTGATATTACCAATTATACATTGGATTTTCCACTCCCTTTCTCAGACACATATGTTGATTTAATTGCCCTGGATAAGTTTAGTCACAAAATCCTATTCCAAGGCACTAAATCCTAAGCTAGTTTGTGTACCCTAGAAAATAAAATCATGACTAATCAATTTTAAATTATAGCGTTAATTTTATTGGCTATGATTACTAAAAAATGTATGGTAGTGAAACTCATGATGTTATGACTCCGGAAGAAAAGTAAATATGAAAATAACGAAAAGTCCTAACTTTAACTTTCAATGAATGATATGCTTCTAAAAATGATTTTTTCAATCTCAACTCTGCAATTCTGAAGTAAAAATGCAATCTTTCCTTATATGCACTAAGCTAAAGACAAAAATGCCAAGAAATGCAAAATGCCTATTTTTTGTATTTTTAATATAATAAAAAGAAAATGCATGGATTGAAAAGAAACTTGATATATAAACTCTACTATGTATAGAAAGAGATAACTCAAGTAGGATATCAAGCAACAAAACACCCAGCCCAATGTACAAGGACAATAAAAAATGAAAAGATGATGATAAAGACTCCACCTAGAAATTAAACCAAATATAGGTTTCCTATCATCCCATAAGCACTTAACATGCACTGGAGAGATCCAAGAAGGCTCAACAAACATCAAATCCCACCTACCAGTCACCAGACCAAGAAAACAAGCAAGGAAAAATGATGTACGCAATTGTTCAGGAAAACATAGTGTATATACACATCCTATAGTGAGACAACCTGCGTATGTACACGAATATCAAGGAAAAAGGTCTGTATATGCTTCAAAACAAGGCTAAGCAAAGGAGAAAGGATGAAAACTCAGACCCAGAGTTAACATGAGCTGCCAAGTAATGATGCGACAAGAAACACAATAGAAACAAGAGCAATCTAAGGAGAAAAGTACTCCAAACCCTAAGAAATAAAATTCATTCCCCAGTATGGTCACCGATTTTGTTACAAGGACAATCTCTCTATGGCTAGGGTAGACCACAATAGACAGAAATGACTGTAGAAATCAACTCTCTTCTCAAGTATGATATGAAAAAAAATATGCTAGCAAGACAATATAAAAGGCCTACCTCATCCATATGTTCGATGAAGTCCACCGTTGAGCACTTGACCCAAATCGATACACCTGCCACTAGTCCTCAACAACTGCGCAAAGAAAGCATATGGTGATATTATATAATGTTAGCACATTAAATAGCATAATCCATATACACCCATGGAATAATAATTCAATATATTTTCAAGATATCAATTGGATGGGAAAATAGTATTTATGTTAGTATATGATCAACATAAGTGAAAATGTTATAGACTTCTGTGTCAGCACTGTTCAAAACCAAGAAACTAAGTTCCTTCCATCTGGGACTCCACCACTTCAATCCTCCACCAAAGGCAATCTCATAAGAGAGAAACAATGAGGTTATCAATCAATAAGGGAAGATTTTGGGGGTTGAACACTGTGTTCAGACTTAAAGGACAAAGGGACGCAGACTCAATATGAAGTAAATAATTCCTCCAGAGTAACTTTGCTCTCAAAGTTGAATTCTTTCTCTTTTTTTCCATAGCTCGGAATTGGCCCATTTATAGCCTTCAAAATAGAACTGAAGGGTCAAGTCATAATGTTTCCAGTATATGGAAGGCCAATGATCATAGATCTTCTGTCGTGACATGGAAACCCAACATTAATTTCCATTTTTTGGCACAAATCCCGATGTACACGAGCTGTAGTGGAGAAGCCTGCGTATATGCATGTTGTATAGTGTGCAAGATGCGTACATGTGGAAAAATATTTTTTTTTAGCTATGGATCTTACAAACAGGGATGATAATTCTGCATGGGGAAATGGAAAAAGGCCTTCTGGAAAATATTGCATATGCTGAGGAAAATCTTGCTATAACACCTGCAACTTCTTGACCTACTCGACTCTGTCTCCTTATCTATTTTATTTTCTATTTTGTCCAAGATTTACATCAATTTGACATTGAAGTCATCTTTCCACTCCTTGGCTCTCATAAGCCTTTCATTATCATATTTATAACTTTGGACATCTTTTTGCAATCCCTTTATGGTTTCTACCAAGTTTAAGTGCTCCTCCTTGGATTCTGTACCGTCAACACCCAAACCAACATATAAATCCCCAAATTCATCATCAAGACTGTAAGTCCTCAACACATATTGCATGATTTTGACCTTCTACACTAATTATGTCCTACTCTAATCGCTGATAATTCTGCAAAATGTACAGACAACAAGATTTGTTAGGTGAATTCATGAGACAAATTCATAAAACTCTGCACCATCTTGTCATAATCATTTCTTTCGAAGCCCATGTGCACATTGGTATTCAACACACACCAATGCATGATTTCAATATTCCACATATAGACCACGTATCAATAATGCACATGCACCACAAATTTGTTTTGCGCAACCCCAAAACTTTAGCGCACACACTTGTGCACCATTTTTTACTGCGTAGTTCCAATGCCACACTCCACAATATCATATATTTAGCACACACATATACACACTATTATTTAATGCACACCATGGCCACGCTAGAATTCCAAATTTAGTCACTTACCAGTTTGAATTTTTCCTTAAAAATAGAAACTCAGACCATGCAGTCTTAGTATTGAAACTATAGCTCTGCTACTTCTTGGTGACCTCTGGCCTACAAGTCTAGTGTTGAACCAATAGCTCTAATACCAAAATGAAACATCCATATCCTCCTAGGATGGGCCACGTCACACAATCTCAACTTCTGTATCTCTTAATCAACTATACTGTAACATCACCTAGAATACTACTGAACAATGCTACCTTGAAAATCCACTGTGAAGATTCTATACTAAACCCTAGTTTGTGCAATATCACTTGAAGTAACACACTCAACCTCAAGTTGAGTCGCACCACACTAAATTTATCATTTTAACACAACTTTAATAGCATAAGTAACTAAAAACAACTACACATGAGTATACTAATCAAACAACACTACCGTGCACACAACCAACCTAGTGTCACACATCAATTTTGATTTCCTTGTACACAGGGTCTATTTTCTTGTACACAAACATGAGTTCCAGCCTCCTATGAACACATGATAGTTTCCCATGCACCCGACCATTCAATCCTTGCCTCCGAGATTCATGAAAAATATCAAAGGATAACTTAATAGGAAAAAGTATCAATATTCACCATACTCAGACACCACTAAAATAATGACTATCGTCCTTTCTCCCTAGACTGACCCCCTTCTGCTCACAAGAAAACGAAAAATCCCCCAAAATACACTGAGGCCAACAATATATATTGCATGCCTTAAACTCGACACTTGTCAACTTTAGAAGTAACTTTAAGCCACTTGGTGACTCATTCCCTAACCTCGAGAACTTAGGATAAAATAATTATCCATAATTTACAATTTTCCAGAAATATTATAAAATATTCCCTAAGACTTAAGTCTCGCCCTCCTTTTCCCTTTTCTGGTGGATTTAGCCTCCCATTTATTTTCATCTGACTCTGTCTACGCACAATGATGAAATATTATATTAATAGTTTGAGTATGATTACACTTTACATGGATAGGGGCACTGTCCTATTTTCATCCTGGCTCACTCGCCTCATAACCACACAATCTCTCCAACCTCAACACACACACACACACACACACACACACACACACACACACACACACTCATCTCGGTGCGCACTCTCGGGTCATTCCTGCACACTTATCCAAGTGCGCACACCATTGTGAAATGTGTGCACCCTATATTTAATGTGCAACCATGCGTACTTACCGAGGTGCACACAACACTATGAAATGTGCACACCCTTTCCTTGATAACAATTCTCTGCGCACTTACCCAGGGGTGCGAAAAACAAAAACTAGGTGCCAATGGATCACCGACCTATATGTACATTTACATTTACAATTGGTACCAATGACTCACCAACCTCTATGTACAATTACAAAGGGTTCAAATTAGGGACATTGCAACATTAGTGTGACAATACTTTGAAAATATTTTGAGACTTCCCCATAGCTCTCTTTCCCCCTCTCTCATCCCAACCCCAAGATCAAGAAGACTTATCATTTGTATCATTAATGCTTGGAAGAACAATTTTGAAAGTGGTTGGGATTCTTAACAAAATGATCCAAACTGGATCCAAGAAGGCCAAAATTTCAAAGTTATCGAACTCAAACAAAACCAATGTCATTGTGTAGGGATCTTCGTGTCGAGTCTGACCATATATATTTTTTCTGAAAATGGACACCGTATGTGAAAGATATCACGTTCTGAACTTTTTCCCAAACATGCAAAAAAAATCAAAGACAACATGTCAAAGTCAATTGATGACATCAATAGTACGACATATGACGTTAACGGTGACATGGCAGGTGGCATCAACATGACGCCAGCATGATGATGTGGCAACAACAAGAGTTGACATGTGTTAGTCAAATTCAGTGTTTTCGGGTTGAGTTGGACCAGTATGGAAGTGACATGTGGCAATATGGATTCTGATGTGGTAGGGTGACACATTGCAGTACAGATGTTGATGTGGTAGGGTGACACATGGTAGTACAAATGATGATGTGGAACTATACAGACGATGATGTGGCACCATATGGATGATGATGTGGCACTATACAGATGATGATGTGGCACTATACAGACGATGACATGGCACTGTATGGATGACACATGTCACCTAACTAGGCAGGCTTATGTGGCCGTACGGATGACACGTGGAAACTAATTGTGCAAGGTGACTGTAAGGTAGCTAGAGAGGTAGTGGGGAGGCCCAGAGGGCCCATAGTGATAATAGTGGAGGCCATTCAATGTAAGGTGGACTAGGTCCACTATATTATTAAATAAGGCCCACTATGGTAGTTGGATATAATAAATGAGTAGTTAGATATAATAAATGTAAGAGGAATTCTTAGAAGGTTCTACTTCTAGAATATTTCTCCTCTAGAATGTTCTTAGGTGATGGTAGCGCTATATAAAGGGGTTCAAACAATGTAATGTGATATGAAGAGAATTATTGTATAGGAGGATGCCCCCTCGAAGAGGCAAGTGAACATGAGAGGATCCCTTCCATAATCGGATCCATTGTATGGTGTTGCTCTACCTCAAAGATTTGAGAGTAATCAAGGAGATTTTGCATATTGTTCTTGTATATATGTTGTGGTGATTTTGTATTCAATATTTGGTTCTTAACAATTGGTATCATAGCACTTTCCTTGGCAGACATTGTGGGCAAATATTTTTTATTTTTTAAAAAAAAATTCGAAGAAGAAAAAAGAGTGCTGCGACATTCCATAAGTTTTTGGTAAATTTATGTGAAAAATTTGTATAAACAAGTTGTGTATCTGAGTTTCTCTCAGAAAAATACCCAAGTTAAAAATCAAAAAGTTTGAAACAGAGTCCAGGAAGTTAAGATATTGAAGTTTTAAAATCTGCATATTTTCAGGATTTTTTCCATGGACGATGACACACTTTTTTTTTTCCTGTAACATATGGAGGCCAAATTTTCCCCAAAAAATTACATATCTTAGTTCCTCTCACAATTTCACTCAATTTAAAAAAAAAAATCAGCCGAAACGGAGTCCGGGAAGTGAAGTTATGAGCATTTTAAATTCAACAGTTTTTTAGGGTTTTTCCAGGAAAAACCGCGATTTTCTGCCGTAACTTATTGTTCTATTTTTTGGGTTTTTTCATGATGGCTGTGGGACCGAAGAGTTCAGAGGGTGATCGAATGGATATTTCCTCTCAAACCCTCAAAGAAATTCTTGAAGCATTCAAATCCCAATTGCATGACACATTGAATGACAAATTGAATGCCTTTGGAGATGACATCAATGATAGTTTTCATAGTATTCAAGATTCATTGGATAACATGCAAGAGATATTTCTTATGGCAGACATCAGGGATGAATATACTCAATAAATATATTCTTGGTATTATTTTGAGACCGATTGTGATGATTGATATATGCATAGTTGTCATTTCTGGGATGACAAACACTTTCATATTTTATTTGATGACTCTAATCCACCTTCTGTAGAGAGCATCAATGTGACAAATTAGGAGCCAATGATTATTACCAGTGTCCATCCTTCATATTCTACAGTGGTATTATTCCTTCTAGATTCATCTACGACCCTTTTCCACTATGTGGATGGATCTTCTTATTTGGATCCACATGACAGGTTTCAGTGTTTAGAGCATCATTTTGAGTTGGTTATTGGGTTCCAAAATATTCCATGGAGAGTTCACATGAGAACTTGGACATGGGACTTGGGCTTACAATGACGGTTGGACAACTTCAGCATGGTGGTTTTCCTTTCTACATGGGACCTTGGTTCTCCAGTGTTCTTCAACATTGTGGTCCACAATTATCCATGGGACCCTGGTATATGGTTGTACATCAAGTGTTGAGGACAACACTTTCATAAGGGGGATGGAATGTAAGGTAGCTAGAGAGGTAGTGGGGAGGCCCAGAGGGCCCATAGTGATAATAGTGGAGGCCATTCAATGTAAGGTGGAATAAGTCCACTATATTATTAAATAAGGCCCAATATGGTAGTTGGATATAATAAATGAGTAGTTAGATATAATAAATGTAAGATGACTTCTTAGAAGGTTCTACTTCTAGAATATTCCTCCTCTAGAATGTTCTTAGGTGATGGTAGCACTATATAAAGGGGTTAAATCAATGTAATGGGATATGAAGAGAATTGTTGTATTTGGAGTGGTAACTCAATAGGAGGATGCCCCCTCGAAGAGGCAAGTGAACATGAGAGGATCCCTTCCATAATCGGATCCATTGTATGGTGTTGCTATACCACAAGGGTTTGATTGTAGTCAAGGAGATTTTGCATATTGTTCTTGTATATCTGTTGTGGTGATTTTGTATTCAGTACTTGGTTCTTAACAGTGACGTGGCTCAGGCTAATGGAGAGGTGACACATGGACCAATGAGGGGTGCCATGTGGCACTTTCTAGAAGGTAAAAAATTTGGCGGTTCCACCAAATCTAGTGGTTAGAACCAAATCTGGTGGAATCTTGCTAAATCTGGTTAACTGTCGCTAAAATTGGTGGAGTATAGCTTATTTATATGGGCACGTAAATCGAGAAAAAAAGTTTTTTTGGCACACAGTTCGAGACTATACGAACTATATTGATTTGGGATGGTGCAACATTGGGATTCATACTGAGGGGAGATGCCGAGGGACTGTTCAGAAGTAGGTCGAATTTATATTCAAAAGTTACAGAATTTTGAGGGGAGTATGAATATGGCTTCTATTTTTGCATCCGAGTAACCTAACAGAAAAGTGCCTCCAGAGCCCAAGATGTCGAGCCAAGCATAGCCGACTTCATACTCAAAAGTATTAGAATTTCCTATTCTAGCCAATGGTGATGTCTATTTCTGTCCAGAAGTTGCACATCGGAAATGTGGTTTCAGGAGCTATTATGTAAGCCTTTCTTTTGTATTATTAAAGCATTGAAGATTAATAAGAATCCTTCCCCATTGAGACAAAGGCCCATAGACGTAGGAAAACTTGTGCCGAACTCCGTTATCAATCTTGGTGTTATGGTTTTGATGTTTTTACTTCTTATATGGCTGCAACTTCTTTCATTAAGCTTCTTCTCTTAGTTCCTAAATGGTAAATAAACTCATGCATAAACTTAACCAAAGTCTTTAAAAGATCAATTTCGTATCAAGTGGTATCAGAGCACGTTGACAGTTGGTTGTTTGAGTTTGCATGATTACCAGGGAAAAGATAAGTCGTGGTAAAGGAGATCTTGTAGAAGGAGATCCTGAGATTGGATCAAGAAAGAGGACATCTAGTGAGAAGATGGCATCGAAAGGACTTTCTAAAAATGAAAGAGAGTTTCAAAAAAATTATTTTCCATGTCAGAGATGGTAAAAGTGTTGTATGATGATTAATTGGAATGAAAGAGATCGATTCAAGGGGAATATTCAAAGAAAGACAAAAGTGAAGAAGGAGAGGACCCTCCTAAAACTCCTCCTTCACCTCCTTCATCTCCATCTTCTTCTTCTTCTTCAAGTACAAGTTCAAATCTTACTTATTTAAGAAAACATTCTCATAAACATAATCCTGATATGCCATTACTTAAACTTGATGTAAAATTTGTTTTACCTATGTATGATGGCGAAGTTAATGTTAAGAAACTTCATAACTGGGTTAGACACATGGAGGTATATTGTAATGTGCAGCAAATCAAATATGAGGAAACCAAAATCAGATTGACATCGCTTTGTCTTGAAGGCATAACTCTCATCTGGTGGTAAAGTAAAATGCAACATGGAACTCAACAAGTTGGTAAGATTTTTCCACGATGGCATGATTTTATTTCCGCACTTAGAAAGCAGTTCTATCCTTTGGGGTATAAGGAAAAGGATTTAATTGAATGACAAAGTCTTAAGTTGAGTAAATGACAGTCAGTGCATGAATGCATAGATGAATTTCATAATATGGATTTGATGTTAGATGTTCCATTGACTACACAAGAAACTCTTATGAAGTATATAGGAGGTTTTCCTTCTTATATTCGTAGTACTGTGTTTATGTTTGGACCTACTAATATTGATGAGGTTTATGTTCAATCAACGTATATTGAAGTAGGGAAAACTGGAGTTGGTGTATCAGGGGAATCATCTTCAAAGAAGGATGGAAAAGAAAAAGGGAATGGGAAGAAAGAAAATTCAGCAACAGTGAAGGAAGAGAAGCTCTCTTGCAAACATTGCAAGAAAGAAGGGAACAATGATGAACATTGATGTAAATTTCACCCAGAGAAGAAACCAAAGTGGCTCAAAGAGAGTAAAGGGAGGCAAAAATTTGCAACAACAACACGACCAATGGACTTGGGGTCAGATTCAGGGGATGAGTCTACGATTACAACATTTGGTTTGAAAGGTAAAATTGGTGATGGTTTTCATTCAATAAGCAAATTGTTTCATATAAGGGTCATAATAAACCATAATAAGATCTATACATTGATAGATAATGGATCTCAAACTAACTTAATTTCAGAATAAGTGGTTAAGAAATTGGGATTAAACACTAAGATGCATCACAAACCCTATTCACTAAATTGGATAAGCAAAGATCAAAAACTTCCCATAACAAAGGAATGTATCATAAAATTTGAAATTATATCTAAGTATGTGGATGAAGTAACATGTGATGTGGTTCCACTAGAAACATGTGGAATGGTCTTAGGAAGACCTTATTTATATGATCACAAAGAAATCTTCTATATGGAACATAATCAATATCACTTGTTTAAAAAGGGAACTGAATATGTTGTACATACTCATCATATAAAAGCAAATCAATCTCTTCTAACAATGGAACAATTAAAGAATGAAGCTTATGCAAGCAATACACCTAGAATTGTGCCATGTAAAACAGTTGATCTTAAGCATGAACATGAGATGGTTGTAGGATGGGAGTTCAATCATATTTTTCTTCAAGATAAGTTAATGTTGTGCAATCCCATCAAACATTTTGGTTCATTTTCAATCATATTTATGATGTTATCATTGCTAATGTTTTCTACGTGGATGGTAGTGGATTAAGGAAGACATGAATGAGTTTAAATGGCTAAAAATATGCTTTCAATTGTCATGGTTATTATGTAATTGATTATGATGTAACAGGTGCACATGACAAAGTTTAAAGACAAAGGACAAGTGGGGAGGCCTATCCCGCACTTGATGACTAGTTAATACCCTTTTGGAGGACCAAAAGGTGTTAGTGGGGAGGAATGATCTAAAATGGATCCAGGAAGGCCAAAATTTCAAAGTTATCGAAATCAAATAAAACTGGTGCCATTGCGTAGGGCTCGTCGTGTCGATTCCTACCATATTTGTTTTTCCAAAAATGGACACCGTATACGAAATTTATCACGTTTTGAACTTTTTCTCAAACATGCAAAAAAAGTCAAAGTCAATAGGTCAAGTTTAACTAATGACGTCAACAATACAGAAGATGATGTTAGTAGTGACGTTGTAGATGACGTCAACATGACATCATGCTGACGTGACAACACCAGGTGCTGACATGTGTCGGTCAAATTTGATGTTTTTGGGCTGAGTTGGACCAGTACGAAAGTGACAGGTTTCACTGTACGGAAGTGACATGTGGCAGTACGGATGTTGATGTGGCAGGGTGACATGTGAAAATATGGATGTTGACATGGAATTATATGGATGCTGACGTGGCATTGTACGGACGATGACGTGGAACCGAACGGATGATGATGTGGCACTGTATAGATGATGACGTGGAACTGTACAAATGATGACGTGGCATCGCATGAATGATGATGTGGCACTGTACAAATGACACATGGAATCAAAATGGGAAAGCTGATGTGGCCGTATGGATGACACGTGGTAGCTGACTATGTAGGGTGATGTGGCTCAGACCAATGGTGAGGTGACATGTGGCCCAATGAGGAGGCACCATGTGGCACCTTTTTGAAGGTAAAAAATTTGGTGGTTCCACCATATCTAGCGGTTACCACAAAATCTGGCGGAGATCCTCCAAATCTGGAAGAATCTCGCTAAATATGACTAACTATCCCTAAATCTGGCTAATTGTCGCTAAAATTGGTGGATTTTGGCTTATTTAGCGGAGCACAAAAATCGAAAAAAAAAAAGTTTTTTTGGCATGCAGTTCGAGACTGTATGGACTGTACAGATATGATAGGGTGCAACATTGAGATTCATGTCGAGGGGAGGTGCTGAAGGAATGTTCAGAAGCAGGTCAACTTTATACTCAAAAGTTGCATAATTTTGAGGGGATTCCGAATATGGCTTCTATTTCTACATCTGAGTAGCCGAACATAACAGTGCCTCCAGAGCCCAAGATGTCGAGCCAAGCATAGCCAAATTCATACTCAAAAGTATTATAATTTCCTGTTCTAGCCAATGGTGATGTCTATTTCTATCCAGAAGTTGCAGATCTGAAAGGTGGTTTCAAGAGTTATTATGTAAGCCTTTCTTTTGTATTCTTAAATCATTAAATATTAATAAGAAGCCTTCCCAACCGAGACAAAGGCCCGGATATGTCAACAAACTTGTGTCAAACTCCATTATCAATCTTGGTTTTATGGTTTTGATGTTTTTACTTCTTATATGGCTGCAACTTCTTTCATTAAGATTTTTCTCTTAATTCCTAGATGGTAAATAAACTCATGCATAAACTTAACCAAATTATTTGAAAGATCAATTTCGGATCACAAAAGCTCGGAAGAAGGTAAAGTAATTTTTATTATTATCAAATGCATGTATTAGGGATTATAATCTAACATCCCACTCTTTCATGCATTTTCACATGTTTTGAGAGATAGAATGAACCATAAATATCCTTATTAAAAACAACATACTTGGTGGTCTTGATGAGTAATTTCCTTTAGTTTGTGTTTTTATGGATCTTGGTAAGCTCCAAATCATAAACATATTAACCTGAATAATCAACAATGGATGCAATCATGCTAGATTGTCATGTTACTAGAGGCCTATAACACAAGTAGGGTCTCTTAATTACTTTTATAGTGCTTTGATATAATTATCACACTTCAATAAAGCCCTCAATATATACTACAATTTCTTCTTTTTTAATGAGATCTATGAAGAATAGGGTATGCTTAAAGTATGAATATAAGATGAAAATATGTTATCTTCCCCACCCAGGAACAATTCTCGAAAGTGACATGTTTTCTCATAATGAGTATATCATTGTAATTTCTTCAAGCATTGTTATTGATAGGCCTTGTTCCCTAAATATTMTATGGTTTACCTGGGGTACCATCCTCAAAATGAGGGGAAGTACTCGAGGGTTTTCCCTAGGCATTGTAACCTGGAAAATTAAAAAAATGATTGYGTGAATGTGTCAGAGGGTAATTTTGAAAGAAAAATAACAAAATTTGCAACTCTAAAACAAACAGACACTCAATCTCAAATTACTTGGATGAGAGAGAGAGAGAGAGAGAGAGAGAGAGAGAGAGAGAGAGAGAGAGAGATAATGGGGGAGAGAGTGAGTGGGAGACCGAGACATAGTGACAAGACAATGATGGATTGAATGAATGAAAGGGACATATCACCGTTTGTAGGTGCAGATGCAGTGAAATCATGGAAAAAAATTTGGGAGACGGGATAGTGCGGGAGAGAGAGAGGGAGAGTGGGGGATTGGGGTAAGTGTTAGAGGGGGGCCTATATACCCTTAGGCCCTTAACTATGCTCAAACACTATCCCCATATATGCATAGGAACCTACCTCCACTTCGACCTTAGACCCATATAACCCTAGGCCCCCACCTATACCTAACCCTTAACCCCCTCCACACCCGATCCCTAAGTCAATTTGGTCATCCATCAATCTCTAATGAAAAAGTCTTAATCGATTGTGATTGTGAAATTTTTGAGACCATTCTGTCACAGTTTGATTCTTATTAGTTAAGAAGGTTAGCTTGTGATATATTTAGGGATTTGCATGATTATTTACATATCTGTGAGTCGAACTTGGGTAAATTCATAATTCCCCAAACCTATTATTTTCCCAAGTTTGTCTCATGGTGTGCAAAGAACTGTCTTTCTGAGAAAAGGGCGGTGGTATCTGAAAATGGGTCCATTATATTCTATATCAATGCCGAGTCTATTACAAAAATGATATCTCTTCCCCAAATCCTTGAAGGTCAAAACCTACATGAAGAAACCCTGTATTTCAATTACAATGTTTTAAATTCAAGTGAAAAGGTCACATTGTTATAGCCATATATGGATAAATATGTTATTATTCCCAACACTCCTTCTCCATATAAAGCCAATATTTTCCTTGAAATTTCTAGACAATCCATAAAAATGAGGTGTCTAATTTTTAGGTATGATCATGATAGAACTGTAGATGAATCTATTTTAGGGTTTATGCCATCTATTTGTCCTCCATATGAGAATTCCATTACAAAATTCCATTATGTTCAATTCCATGTTGATATCATTCACTATCAGTTGACACAGTTTCATGCAATCATATATTTTTGATATCAATCCTATCTTATCTACCTGATTCTATATTTTCAAGCTTCTCATTTTTCAGAATATTCAACTGAAAATAGAATATGAACTTGGTAATCCTTGGTCATTCATTGAATGAACATCATTGTTCAGAAATCATACATAAAATGAAGGTTTTGTTGAGTTTGTTAATCAATTTATGTCTATTGCATACACTATTTTATATGGCAGTTCATCACCAAGGATATTCCTAGAATGCAAAAGGATTTTGCAACAGAGTCCTGACACCAAAGTTGGAGATTAGTTTTTGTTTGAAAATCATACAAACATAAGGATAAATGGTTCAAAGTTGAAGCCTTTTCTGTTACCAATGTTTTTGACACCCATAGTATTTTCCTTAGAATACATAAGATCAAGGATTTACTAAAATTATGTAAATTTTGTTTCCAAGAAACACCAAGTCACATTTTGGTTTAGAAAGGAAGTTGGTCCTTTTATGGTAATCACAAGAAAAACTCAAGGAATAGTTGAAAAAATTCTTTTGGACTTCAATTTTCAGCTAGGAGAAGAATAAAATAATGATCCTTATCAGATAATCTCAAATAAAGGGTACAATTTAGATCTAGTCCTTATACTCATTGGTCAAATCCATAATTGGAGAAACTTGCAAATCAAGGTAGCTAGGAGCATGTGCAACACTTATTACAAGGAGGTGAGCCATAGTTATTACAAAATCAAGTTCCAATCCTTCAAATGGGTAATCCTGGCCAAAATGAAAAAACAACTCAAACATCAATAATTGAGACTCCACAACAATAGGAGAGAGATAATAAAATAATATATCCAGAGTCATCACAAACTATTTCTAATATGGAGGAATATGAACACCAAAGTAAAATACATAAGACAAAGGATCAAGAACAAGGAAAATGTAAATTAATACAGATTCCAGAGAAGATTCCTACAACAAGCGAGTTTGTATTTTCTGTAGAGCATATCTATTCAATTGTTATAGAAAGTTCAAATACCCATGAAGGACAAGAAAACGTTGCAGATTCATGATAGAAAAGTCAAAACAATATATTTTCTCATTTTATGGAAGTAAATAATCAAAATATTGAAATGAGAAAGATTTATCCTCAAATTTCGAATCAATGATCTTCTCAAACAAAATTGTTGAAAACATTATATTTTTAAGAAGGATATTTGACTATGTCCATACTAGAACCTAAATCTCAAACAATAAAAAAAACTCAGGATTATAAATCCAACAGGTTCAAATTGAAATTAGATGGAATAAATATGATGGATAAAACAAAGTTGCATAAGAAAACATCTGAGATGGTTTTTATAGACTTGTTATAGACCTCAACCAATATGGGAAGAATTCAAGCAATGGCTAGTAATATCGAGAAGCAACGGAAGTAGGAGAGGGCAGCCACCAAAACAAAACAAAAAAAAGATAAATGAACTAGAGAAATAGATAATAGAATTGGGTGCAGATCCTCGTGATGAAAAATCTGTATAGGCTCTAATAAAAAATAAGAACACATAAATTCAAGTGTTAAAACATAAGCTTAACATGCATGATATTGATCATGTGCAGACACCATAACTTCAAGCAATGCAACAGGAAAAATATCAATTACTGCAACAAATGGTTCAAATGAATAATCAACTTGGTTCATATCAACCACAAATTGAAACATTGGAAAAGGAGAAAAGTGAACTTAAGTGTTTAAAGCCTTCATTGGTTCAATCATCCACATCAACAGATCCTTTAGAAGAATTGGCAAATGCCTTATCTAATTTATATATCAAGGAAATTGAAGTTGACGATCTAAAAATAATGATAACCTATAAAAATGATCAAATTGATATTTTTAAAGATCAATTGAAAGAAAAAGATGGAGCCATTGATAAATATTAGAAACTCAAAGAAAAGTTGTAGAAATATTTAGAACAATCTCATGGTAAGATAATTGGTACAAACCATATTTAATTGGAGGGAGACATATCCTTTGGGATCATATCATCTCAAAGATATTTAAATCATGTAATTATTTCACAGTGGTGGAAGATGAGTCTAGTTTGTCTCCACAAACTCAACAAAACATAAATAAAATCCTAGAAGAACTAAGTGATAAACCATAGGTGGTCAACAATTTAAAAAAAAACCTTAACTCTAAAAGTTGGAATCAATTAAAGACTTTGGGTTTCAATGATCATACTTCTCTAATTATGGATTCTGAAAAGGTATTAACAAACAAGAATTTGGTTCAACAAGCTCCAAATAAATGTAGTTCAATTCAAATAAGTATTGAAACTTTCATGAAAATATACAAGGAATTAGTTTAAATGGGACTACCTTCATGTCGGGATAAAAATGGAAATTTTATTCAGTAGGAAGCATATAAAGATATGCTAATGAAACCAAGGGATGATATAACTAAATTTCAAGATATTAATGGAGTTTTGAAAGGTCAAACTATTGTCTGCAAGTTAATAAATGATTTTCATTTATTATGGAAAATCAAAACTTTATTTCCTAATATTCCATCATATGATAGATATATGGAGCTTGATATAGCTTTCAGAAAAATGATTAGTTACAACTATCCTACAAGTAACCATTGGAGGAATATATCTCAATATTCCAGGATGGACTGAACATTACCAACTGTCAGAAAATCAGGACAGATTAGAGCACGGTGAAAATAATAATGTAAATCTGGTAGTAGGTATGATCATGACTCTTAAATTTATGACGAATATAGGAACTGAAATTTATTTTTGGAAACTCATGCCTTAAGAATTGCATGAACAACTAATATAATTAGAAAAAGAGATGGAATAAAGAAAAAAGGAGTTTGAGAACAAAGGATTGACAATTTTTGGAGGAGAGTGTCATTGTCCCTCAAATAAAGCACAAGGATAAAGCTTCTTAGGATTTGTAAATAACAAGGATGAATTGTATTTAACATTCTTTTAGATTCATTTTTTCAATATGTATCAGTCTGTAAAATCTATATGTTATTGTGTCTTCTTATGTATCCACAAAACTTTTTTCAGTCTATGTATATGATATATGAACTACAATTTCCTTCTTGGCTTCATGGTTCATCATTATATTGGTGCATAAAGAATTTACAAAATAAAGAAACTTCAAAGCCTGATGAAAAATGCTTGGAACTAGCCAAGATCATACCTTGTTAGGAAATTATGGAAAATGTACTCTGTTCTATACTATGGTAAGTAGATTCATGTACTATGTTCTATACATTCTTGTACTTTGTTTTATACGTGCCTATACTATGTTCTATAAGGGAAATGCAAACAATGACCTGTTTTAAAAAAAATATTCAATTGTTGGGTATTTCATCATCACTTGCCCTTCTTGGCTTCATGGTTAACCATTATAATGGCATACATAGAATTCACAAAACAAAACAAGTTTAAAGCCCGAAGAAAGAATGCATAGAACTAGCCATTCTCATACCTTTTTATCCTATATACCATTCATCATAATTACACCATTCTGAGCATACCCTTCTCAACCTAAGTCATTATTAAACCATATTAATGAGCATTTGGTGAAATTACTATTTTTCTTTTATTTGCATACAATTGATAGTTATTACATATTAAGATGTTTATGGAATAATAAATGATTTTTTTTTCTTTGATGAAAATATGGTTTAGATGAGCTTTTTCAGCAGAGGTACGTCTTTAGACAAATTATGCACATATGAATGGTGTTAATAGGAAGATGATTGAAAATGGAATTTGATCCATTTTATAAGATGGATTTTGACACCATAAATTCAACCAACCTCTTAATGACTCTTATTTTTTTTATCTTTAACATTCATTTTAATATCTCATGCTTCTCATATTATAAGGTAACATTTTAATATGTCATGCTTCTTATATTGTGGTAGGGTGATCATGGGAAGGCACTAGCCTTAAAGAAAGTAAATGACTAAAAATATCCATATCCATTTAAAGTGAATTTTACTATTGTTTTCATAATCAAATTAACTTGTTTTTTTGTTGATAAGTTGTTGACACCTGATGTTGACAATGTGGGAGACGATGAAGAATTGTTTGAATCTATGGACCTGATGGAGACAATTACAAAAGCTAGGAGAAAGGAAAATAAGGAACTTATTACATTGGGTAGGTGTGAACCAATGGAGGATAACAAACAAAGATGTAGAGTTTTAATGGAATATATACAATGATATGCAATAAGCACCATCTTTTAAAAAGGTTATTTATCACATACGTTCATTTATGAATTTTGTTTTGCTACTTTTATATGATCTAAATAAAAAATGTTTTCTTTATATAAGATTTATTTAGAGATGTTCATGATCCTTGTCCTAAGGTTGGTGTTGGTAGAAGGGATGCTCAAAAGCCACATGTCTTACCATGATCCACATACTTGTGAGGCTCTTTGGCTCTCCGCCTATGGTTGATAGGCCCATGAATTAGACGATTGAACCTTCTAGGGCCCATGACACACCCTCACAATGCATGCCAGACCAAGCACATGATGGTGGAGATGATCCAATGATGGAGATGACACACCCTCTCTCTCTCTCTCTCTCCCTCCCTCCCTTTATATTCCTCTCCCTATCTCTCGCTCACTCTCTCCCCACTACTCTCTCTCTCCCCCCAAACACACACTCTATTTCTCTCATGCTTCCTCTTGCCTTCCTTCTATCTCTCCCTTCCCCTCTCTTTCCCCCTCTCACTCTTTACCTCTCTCTCTCTCTATACCTATATCTATCTAACTCCCTCTCTCCCCCCATATCTCTCTATCTCTACACCCCTATAAATATGTTTTTCCCCTCTCTCCCTCGCTC
>SNQJ01S0032092.1:104357-118831 GCA_010110895.2 Picea sitchensis
CTCTCTTCCTCTCTAGGCCCCTCATTCTCTCTCCCTGTCACTCTCTACCTCTATCCTTCTCTCTCTTCTCCTCCATCCCTCTCTCACTACCCCCATACCTCTCTCTCTCTACCCTCCCCTTCTCTTCCCTTATCTCTCTAGCTCCCTCCCTCTCTCACTCCCACCCCATATCTCCCTCTCTCTCTCTCTCCTCCACTCCCCTCCCCCCCTTGATAAAGAGAGAGAGAGGGGGACGGGGGGAGGGAGAGAGAGAGTGAGAGATATAAGGGGGGGAGGATTGAGGGAGGGATCAAGGGGGGAGGAGAGAGGGGCGCGGGGGGGGGGAGAGAGAGGGATATTTTGTGTTAACAAGAATGCACACACATTCCTATTCCTAATAACGCATGCACGTTCCTAAAGCACACATGTGTTATTTTAATTTCAATAATTGTTTTTAGGAACATGTCCATGCTCCAAAATACATGTTTCTTAGGAATGCATGCACGTTCCTAAATAATCCGATTTGGAAAGTATATGTGCCAGTTCGATGAGTATCACGGCTGTAGGATTAAGAACACATGCACGTTTCTAGGAATGCACATGTGTTCCTGCGTGCGCACATTCCTTCACACCCCATTGCCACTTTTTCATCCATCAACTTTGTGCACTCCCACTTCCGTATAACTTGGAAAAAATGGGGATAATCATAATGGTCCTATAATTAGAGGGAATGTTTGTATCACCACTTTTAAAAATATGTACAATGAGGCTTTGTGTTCAAGATTTAGGGAAGCCCTACTTGAGTGCTAAATTAAAGGGCTTGTGTACCTAAGGGATGAGGATAGGCCTCTCAATTTTAAAAAATTCAGCTTGGTAGCCTTCAATGCCCTTAGCTTTCCCATTTGCAAGCCTCTTAACCCCAAACTCTATGTATTCCATAGAAAAAACTTCATTCTCTATGGGAACATTTGGAATGGTGTCCAAGGAGTGAGGAAATTCATAGAGACTTTTAAGATAGAAATTCCAATCCTTAAGGGAATCACATTATTTTCTTTAATTTTAAGAATTTGAATTCGTCTACTGAACTTCTTAGGATCAAGCTTAGACAAGTATAAAATATGCTCTTGATTTTATTTTTAGGAAATCATATTTTTTATTTTTTATTTTTCTTTAAGCTTTCATAACCATTTTCATCCCTTTAAAACTCACTCCATGTTTGAGAGGGATTCATTCAAATAAAATTTTGTAGGACTTACATCTTGTTATTTTTTTAATCAATGTTTGTTTTATGAATGTGGCATATCATAATAGTAATGAAATATCTATGAACATCTAGTTGTTTAAGTTATTAGTGAACCAAAATATTCTTAGTTTTCATTTAATTTTTTGTTTCACTATAGTTTAATTACATTATATTTTTAATTTTGTTTATCTCAATCATTATATACATGCAATTCCTATTTAAATGGCATGTTGGTTATGTTTCTAATTTTAGCATCACTAATTTGTCCTATTATTATTCTCATTGTAGAACATCATAGAGTTAATATATGCAATTCCCATTTGAAATCAATATTGGTAGTGTTTTTTTCTTTGATATCATTAGTAAGTATTATTCTCATTCTAGCTCATCAATTCACTTGCAGAAATGAGTATTACTTTTTGTAAAAGCTCATTGGGTCATTCATAGTCAATCTAATACGTCCCTTTATACTTATAGTAGTGGTTGGTTTTTTTACCATTAATATGATTATAAGTAGGTTACATAGCTTCAATGTTTACTTGTAAAAGAACCGAGTAAGGGGTTATTACAGATAACTAAACAAAGGGGTTAAAATCTAGCACCTATAACAAGCTAATAAAAGCACCAACCTAGGAGCGTTTTATGCAATAGTCATTTTTATTTGTCACCTCTTGAATTTTTAAAAAATAAAAATAAACAATAAGATTACTGAGAAAAAATAAGGTAAACCTGAACTAAAAACAATCCACAAGTATGTCACCATTATATTGTGTATGTTTTAACAAAATGTTTTTTTTTATAAGTATGATTGTAGTGTGTCCCCACATATGGAAGAACCCAACAAATATTACTAAGAAAGAACAAGGTGAGACTCTACTAAAAACAATCCATGGGTATGTCGACATTATATTGATATTATGAGTGTTGTCTTCAAAATTATTACAATTTTAGTAATGTGTTATCGTTAGCGGTTCAAAAAGAGAATAAAAAAGTGGACCATACATAAATAATTTGGTTAGATAAAGGCTCTCACATTCTGAAAATTGTATATAATTAATCATGGTTAAACATTGAGTTCCATTCTACTTCCTGTGAGATTTTCCCTGATTTCCTTCAACACCACGAGCTCATATCGCCTTTTTAGCTATCAGATCCCTTTCTTCCCAAGCTAGTATCTTCATTGTTAGGATATTCTTTGATGTCGTGGCAGAATTTTCAATGACATGGTGGCATCCTAGAGTGATCCCATACTCATGGTGGTTATGGTTAAATTAATGGGAATCATAATTGCGAGGTGGTTAGTGGTTATGTTTGTCAGTGTTTTTGACAAAGGCTCTAACACATTGACAAGGGTTATATATATATATATATATATTAAAAAAAATTCTATTATCTTAAAATATTTATATAGGAAAAAAACATAAGTACACTTTTCAAAACAATTTAGTGGTTATGTGTGAACCTTATCAAATTAATATTTTCATTAACCAAGTTTAACCTAGTCTTTTTTAACCACCATTATTTCATTAGAAATTCACATTTAAGTTAGGTTTAAAATAAAGTCCACCATTCACCTATAAATACAACCATTGAGTTTACACAATTCATACACAATCCAAAGTAAGGTTATGCTACTAGAATTCCTCAAATTGAGCACTCTAGCTCTTATCCCTCTACCATCAAGATTTCTCTCATTCTTCTACCAAGCTTGGAGTTGGAGCAGACAAGGAGGTCAATGACCCATCCCAAGGAGAGGCTTTAGAGTCGACCTAGCTACATGAAGGTTTTCACCCACGTGTTGTAAGTCATATTTCCGTCGATTTAATAGTATTTATTTTTTTGTTATTCTATCTTCTACTTTAGATGTTAGATACTAGTTTATAAGTCCATTACTTGTTGGTTGTATCTTCTTTATTTTATAAGACAAGTTATGGTGTTGCATGCATGAGTCCTTTATTTCCGTTTGCTTTAATTTTGTATGTCTCTAAGAACACAACTACTAAGAGTAGGGTTTTTAGCACACTCTTGTGACAAAAACCCACCAAAAGATTGGTGATTTGAAAAAGGAAATGGATCCAAAGTCATCTTCCTTAGTTTTTTGTGCTTCATAGTTTGTTTTAGGTAGATTAGTGTTCTTAATTTTGATTGATTCTTTTTGTTGTAGTCATATTTTTATAAGAGACCTTGGTATAATGTCCAATAAATAGGGTATTCTACACATGTTGAACACCTTAAGGAAACCTTTCACATAAACAAATCAAAGATCAATACACTAGTGTATTACATGGTTAAAACCCTAAAAGAGAGAAATGGTCCACAACCCTAGCCAACATGGCCACTTGAGGAAATATATTAATGAAAAAGGAAAGCAAATTACATATGAGTTTCTCACAATCAATCATTAGTAAATGACCTTCCATGCTCTTTAAATATATATCATGGACCAATACAAGGTTAATCCACATATTAATAAACCTATCAATATTAAGGAGATGATAAATCGTTGAATCACTTTATCTCTAGAACATTTAATCATAACCGTTGGATTAGATAATTACTATGCATACTAAAGAAACACACTTTACCTAAAGACACATTAGACAAAGTTGATCTTAACTAACTCTTAGCATCTGCCCTTGAAAACAACTTGGCACAAGATTGAAGGATTTACAAAGGGGACAAAATAGGATAATAAAATAGGAATTAGAGCCTATCCCTTGCAAAGAATATTTCTTGAACTCTTAACATAGATCAAATTTTGGAAAAATTCATTTCTATAAGGGATTTTTTGAAAATGTCTACAACTTGATCATCTATAGGGAAATAAAACACTTCAAGAAAGTGATTCTAAAAAATTTCTAATGAAGTGCATGTGTAACTCAATGTGTTTGATGCACCATGTTGAAATATAAACATTGTTACTGCCTTGCAAAGAACTGTGTTCTCAAAACAATAACTCTACTCCAAAAAACCCATATTTTTGGGTTAGAAACACCAAAATCAACTATTGAATAAAAAATCAGTGCTATTGGTAGAACTATTTCTTTTTTKGGGGGTTAAAATTATAGCCTTTTGTAGCCATTGTATTAACAACCTCATCATTTTGTTGACTAAAACCTTAAAATCAACCCACATAATGAAAATTGGCACTACCAACAACATTAGGTTTTTTTTCAGGGATAAAGTTACAACTTGTTTGACATCACGGCCTTAACAACTTGTGCAATTGCAACCAAAATATTAAATCAACCTTCGAATCGAAAAACAACTTTACCAATATCACACACCCCTCTGCTTTTTAGGATAAAATTACAATTTTTTTGTGATCGTGACCTTGACAACTAGTATCGTTGCAATAAAAAATTCTAAAATCAACCTCAAAGTAAAAAAAAAAGGTCCTCCAATATCACCCCATTTTATTTTTTTGGACTTCAAATTAAAACATTTTTGTAATTGTGTCATTTTGCAAAAAGAAACACCTCACCTTCCTTGTAGATTTAAACAAAAAAAAAATAAAAAAATAAAAATGTTAAATAAAATTAAAAAACACATAAAAATTAAAATTGAAAAAATAAAACACGGTTAATAAACAAATTAAAAAAAGATTAACATTAAAAAATAATAATAAAAACAACATTTTAAAAAAGTAAAAGAGTGAGAGGGGGTGATTCCTATAATCAACCTCCCCCACCATTTATTTAATTTTTATTTTTTTACATTGTTATTAATTTTTTTAATTGTTTATTTTTTTAATGTGACTTTTTAATTTTCAATTTTTTTTTCTTAATTTTCAATTTTCATTTTTATTTTTTTCTAATTTGTTTGAGATTTTTTTTTTTTTAAAGGTATTTCTTCTTAATTTTAATAGCCCTAAAAAATATGTTTTTTTTTTAATATTTTTTTCAAATATCATTTCCTTTTTTTCATTTTTTTTTTCCTTTTCTACGATTTTTTCACAATAGTAGTGTAGGTCTTTAAGAGAACAATTTTAAAAAAGTTGTAGTTTTAAGCCTGTAAAAATAAAGGGGGTGATATTGGGGGGCTTCTTTTTGATTCATGAAGTTGATTTTAAGATTTTCATTGCAACGACACAAATTGTTGAGGCCATGGTCACAAAAAAGTTGCAATTTTATCTTAAAAAATAGAGGGGTGGATGCTACTAGTAACATCACTTTTCAATTCAAGGCTTGATTTTAAGATTCTGGTTACAATGTCATGGGTTGTTAAGGCGACGATTTTAAACAAGTTGTAATTTTATCCCCGAAAAGAAAAACATGATGCTGCTTGTAGTGCCAATTTTTGGTTCATGGTTTAATTTTAAGGTTTTGGTCAACAACAGGATGAGGTTGTTAAGGAAATGGTCACAATTGTCCAAACTCTAAAAGGATCTACTAAAGCCAAAGAGCTTCTTGACTTGTGCCAATTTTTTCTCGATACTCTGCTTCTGCTAACGAAAGAACAAGGGCACATTGCTTTTAACAAGCCCAAGAGATAGGTCCAAAACAAAGACTAAAAACATAGCTCATATTAGACTTCCATTCATTAGAGTCACTAACCCAATCATAATCAATGAAACCGACCAACAAAAGAGTCATCCTTGAACTATAATGTATCTCAAACTAAATTGTAAAGTTTCAGAGATATTGAAGTATTCATTTTGTTTCTTTACAATGGCTCTCATAGGGTGTTTGCATATACCAATAAACAAGAGTAACCATAAACGAAATATAAGGACCTGTATGAGTGAAATACAAAATGCTACCAATTAATTGGTGGTTCAAAGTGACATCTACTTTGAGTGTAGTACAAGTAATAGCAAGTTTGACTCTAGACTAGAAGAGATATGGGGCTAGTTTACATTATTCCATGTGAAATAAATGAAGAAGGTCACATGCATACTTAGATTGGGAAAGGGAAATTCCTTCCTTGGTTTGCAAAACCTGGAAGCCAAGAAAATAATGAAAATGTTATAAGTATGTCATTTCAAATTTCTTCTTAAGGATATATTTCATGTGGGTTAAAATTTCAGGGTCGCTATCATGTAGTATAAGGTCATCAACATAAAGTACCAGTATTATGAGATGATGATCTACTTTCTTGGTATAAACATTGGGATTAAAATGACACCTAGAAAAGATGATGTCAAGAAGAAACCTATCCATTTTATCATACCAAATCCGAGGAGATTGCTTAAGGCCATTGAGATATTTGTTAAGGTGACAAACAAGGTTGGAGCAAATTTGAACATAACTAGGAGTTTGTTACATGTAAATTTCTTCTTGCAAATCCCCTTGCAAGAAAGTAGATTTAACATCTCTTTGATGGAACTCCCATTTTATATTAAGTATCAAGGGCTAGAACAAGATGGATGGAATTCATTTTGGTTACAAAGGAAAATGTTTCATCATAGTAAATCCCTTCTACTTGAGAAAATCTTTGGAAACAAACGAGGCATTATGTCTTTCAACACTTCCATCTAATGGATACTTAATTCTATGCATCCATTTACATATCACAAGTTGTCTTCCTTTTGAAAGAGGTACAAGATCCCATGTATTGTTTTCTATTAAGGAACAATATTTTACATTCATTGTTGCATCTCAATCTAGATGGCCAGAAGATTTTGCATATGCTTCTAGATCAGGAGGCTTTGAAACTTGAGTCAAAAGAGAAGAGGCTCGTTGAAATTGTGAATGTGCATGACATTGATAGAAAGGATCACTGGAAAAATCGCGACTTACTTCTCATGTTGTACAAACCCATCTATTAAGCTATGGTGCTAGTGTAGGTTTAGGCACACTAGACCCAACTAGAGGAAGGTGAGTAGGCTAAGGTGGATTTTTTTCTTCACTATAACCATATAAATAAGAAACCAAAATAGAAGAACTAGTATAAAAGTTGGGAATAGAAGACGAAACCATTGTCAAAGATGGCACAAACACTAAATTAATATCACAGGATGATAGAGCTTCATCAAAATTAACATATTTCCTAATAATAATTTCATTGGAATGAGGTTGGAGAAGTTTATAACCTTTTACATTTTTAGAATATCCCACAAAAATTTTGATTTAAAATCAAGAGAAACTTTGATTTACAATCACTTCTCTCCCCAGGCCACGCGCGTGCCCACTGGTGTGCCTCCCTTCTTCCTACCCTCTCGGCATCGCCTCAGGAGGGGGGCCCGAGTCTCCCCCACCCCCTCTCCCTCCTGATATATATTATTTTAGAAAGATGGTCATTGTATACAACAAACGACCTGCCTCAGATTCACAACAGAAATTCGTTAAAAAATTGGACAACATCCCTTCAATCGACCTACTAGCTGAAGAAACCTATAGATCTGCTTTGACCTTGGCTGAGCGTGGGCTCATTGGGTAGTTCATAGGCTTATGGCCTTCCCCCAAAGTCGTATATGCATGGGTGCAGAGGAACTGGAGTACCCTAGTAAAAGAAGGCATCAGAAGCCATCTGGTCGGCATGAGATTCTTCGTTTTTGTTTTTGACAATCCAGAAGACAAAACCCTCATCTTCAGGAGAAGACCATATTTTATGGGCCCTCAAGGTCTGTATCTCAACAAATGGTCTCCATATTTCGATCCAATGCAAGATGTTCCCTCGGCTATTCCGGTCTGGGTGCACCTTCCTCATTTACCCCTGCATTGCTGGAATCCGAAGTCTCTAGAATTCATTGGAAACACCCTCGAAAAATACATAGACAAAGAAGACAGAAAGGAACAATATTCATGTGCAAGAATATGCGTGGAAGTCGATATAGAGGTGGGGCTCTCGAAATCCATTCAAATAAAGGTTGCAGACTGATCTTACAGTCAAGAACTGGACTATGAACAACTTCCATTTAAATGCAGGTATTTCGATGGCTACGGTCACTTCGCCCGACATTGCAAAAAGAAAGCTGAGGAGGAGGTGGAAATCTTAAAAGGAGACCAATGGACACAGGTCAAGAAAGCAACCCCGTAAAAATACAACAATAGATCCAAAGGGAAGGGGACGTCAAAGGGGTATGACGCCCCATCGGCAGGGAATGCCCTAGGGGAAGGGAGCTCAACCCTCCCAATCCCAGAGGCTTCCAAAAATCCCTTCGAAATCCTCAGCACCCCCCCAAAAATCCCGGACCCAATGATCGAGGAACTTGAACAATATATCCTCTCTCCCACAATAGGAAACAATAATATTGAGATCCTTTCTGACCTTCCAATTGGAGCCTCCTCCTCCCCTTCCTATGCAGATATAATAAAAAATAAACCACCGAAAATCTTCGGATCCTCGGAGGACGAGTCTTTTGAGAGACCCTCAAAAAGAGAAGGGATAAAATCCCATAAAGAATCAAGAGAAGAAGAAGCTGAGAGGGAAAAAATGCAAGGAAGCCAACCCACCATTGAAATATTCATCGGAAGGAATACTAGAACAAGGCCCCCCAAGGGAGGCCCTCCCCAATCCAGTAAATAATGTGTATAGTCTCTTGGAATTGTAGAGGCTTGGGGAATCCCTCGAAGGGTGAAGCAGTCAAAGACCTTCTGAAAATTGAACCTCCTGAGATCCTCTTGCTCCAAGAGACAAAAATTGAAGGGTACACCCTTCTAGAAATCAACAATCAGAAATGGCAGAAAAATGTAGGGAAAGCCATCAACACAAGGGGCTCTTCAGGTGGCCTTGAAACCTTGTGGGTGAAAGACAAATTCCATTTAGAAATCTCCTTCGAGACTCAACATTGGATATTCACTGAACTTTGACATATCCCAAGTAAGATTTCTCTCTCACTTTTCAATCTTTATGTTCCTGTTAAGTATTCTGAGAAGAAAGTTTGTTGGAAAACACTAGAAGATTTTTTAGAGATCTTCTCTTCTTCGAACATCATTCTAGCTGGAGATCTGAATCTTGTATTCGAACCAAAAGAAAAGAGAGAAGGCAACAACAACAGGAACCAAATTCTCCCTTTTGTAGAGGAGCTAGTCCATCAGTGGGACCTCCTTGACTTCAAGCCTTCGATAGGACTCTATACCTGGAAAAACAATAGAGTTGGGACTGATCACATCTCAACTCACTTGGACATATTCTTAATCTAGAGCACTTTTCTACATGAAAGGAGGATAATCTCTTCCAAGATCATTCCAAAACTGACTTCCGATCACAAACCCATCCTTTTGACTCTAGATGAAGAATAAAATATGGGCCCAATCCCTTTTCGGTTCATCCCTCTTTGGATTGAAAATAAGGTATTTCTTGAAACAGTACACTCAGCATGGTCCTCTTCTATTACTGGGTCCCCAAGATTTGTGTGGGAGAAAATATTAAAAACAACAAAACATGCATTTAAAGCCTGGGTTAAAAATCCCATGAATACTCCACTTAGCCACATACATGAGGTTGTTCATTATTTATAAAAATTGCAAGCTGAATTGGAGATCAAAGACATCCTCAATTCAGATTTAGAGAGAGAATAAGGTGCACAAAGAAAAACTTTCTGTGCATTTCTCCTTGAAGAAGAGTATTGGAGGCTTAAGTCCCGAAGCTTGTGGCTAAAAGTTGGAGACTGAAACACTACTTTTTTCCCTCGGCAGTTCAAAACTCGTCTCTCTCGAAACCACATTTATGAAATTGTCTCATCAGATGGATTGATCCACAAAGGGTTTGATCAGCTCAAGGTCACAACATAAACTCACTTCAATAGACTTCACAAGGAAGAAGGCTCTGGCTGTGATGAGGTTATCACAAATTTCCTCTCACACATTCCCTCTCTTGTAAGAAGGAATGACAATTCAACCCTCATGAAACCATTTTCTGAAGAAGAAATCTACAATGTCATCTGGTCCATGGAGCTTGACAAAACCTCGGGACCTAACGGATTCACAATACATTTTTATAGATCTTGCTGGGACATAATAAAGATGGATCTACTGAGGATGGTTAAAGATTTTCACCAAAGTGATAAAGTAGGAGGTAGCACTAACTCCACCTTCCTCGCTTTAATCCCCAAAGAAGTTAATTTGTGCTTGTTTGAAATATTCAGTCCTATCTCGCTTTGCAACGCTTCTTATAAAATTATGTCCAAGCTTTTGGAAAATAGAATCAAGCCCCTGCTAGAGAATCTCATTTCCCCCATGCAAGGTGGATTTTTCAAAGGGAGACATATTCTCGATAATGTAATATAGGTCCAAGAAGCCATACACTCTAGTCACCAACAAAAGGAGCAAGGGATGCTGATAAAGCTCAACATGGAAAATACTTTAGACATGGTAAATCTCTCATTCCTTTACAAAGTTCTCCTTTCTTTTGTGTTTTTCTTTGACTTTTTTAAATTGATAAAAGATGCACTGAAAATCCATGGATAACCCCTCTAGTAAATGGCAGACCAAAAAACTATTTTCAGGCCTTGAGGGGATTAAGGTAAGGCTGCCCTCTTTCCCCCTTCCTGTATATCTTGATGGTTGATACTCTCAGCGGGAAGTTGACTGCTGAAAAAAGGAGTGGCTCAGTCCCAGGCATTAGGCAGATGAAGGGCATTGACCCAATCAATCATGCCCTCTTTGCAGATGACTCCCTCATGCTCGGTGGAGCCTCAGTAAAAATTGCAAAAAACTTAAATGAGATTCTCCAAAGCTTCTGCAGCATCTCCATTGCACTCATCAATAAAAGGAAAAGTGCAGTCTATGGGTGGAATATAGAACAACAAACAATTCAAAGAATATTCCTTCACTCGAGGTTTCCGGACTATGCTACTTGGGAAAAAATAAAGTATCTAGGACTCCCCTTAACCCTGGGCCCCAACAAAGCTTCTCTGTGGGAAGAAATTATAAGCAAATTCAAATCTAAAATCTCAGCTTGGGGAGGACAGTGGCTCACCAATGCTGGGAAACTCACCATCATAAAATCAGTCCTATCCTCCCTGCTAATCTATCAAACTTCTTTTCTCTTATCCCCAAAGATGATCACAATCTAGATCACAAAGATGATTAGAGACTTCCTCTGGCATGGAGGTAAAGGAAACCAAAATAAATACCACTTGGTCAATTGGGAAACTGTCAAACGCCCCTATGCTGAAGGTAGCCTGCAGGTAAGAGACCCCGAGCTTGCAAATTTAGAACTGGGAGGAAAAATCATCTGGAATCTATATGAAACCACAAAAGTCTAGTAAGCAACCTCTTAAAAAAAAATATCTCAATGGTGCCTCTATGAGAAACCTCCAGGCAGCGAACACCCCCAATGGAACCTTGAATTGGAATCTCTGCAGGCGCTGTCTAGAACCCTTCCAGAATCATTTATTTCAAATCCTAGGGAACGAAAAAAAAATAATGTTGTGGCAAGACAACATTATGGGAAACGCCCCCCTCTCCTTGTCAAATGGCCTCAAAGAAATTTGAGCATGGCTATCTTAGCGCGGCATCATTAAAATCGCAGACATCTCTTCGTGGGATGATTCAAATAGATGGCAAAGTTGGGATCTACCGGATGTCCCAAATCAAATGCATTTGAAAAAGTGCCCCCTCCTGGCAGCGTTGACGGTCTGCACACCTGTACATCTCCTCTCAAGGGATAAATGGGGATGGGGAAAAATCGGTTTCTACTCTGTAGCTCAAGGTTATAATTCTCTGCATCCCCCACAAGCTTCGAAAGAGACAACGACCCTCTAGAAGCAGGTCTGTGACCTCCTCAGCCTCCCTAAAGTAAACTTTTTTAGATGGGTCTTAATGCACAGGAAAATATTAACAGGTGAAAATCTGGCGAAAAGAGGCTTCGTAGGACCTCATAGATGCCCCATGTGTTTCCAAGCACTTGAAATGGCGTATCATTTATTTGTAGACTATCCTTTCGCGTAAGAAGTATGAAAAATCACCCTTCAAGGCCTCAATGCCACAACCTCGAGACAGATCTCAGTGGTTAAATTGTTTTCCTCATGGAAGGCATGCTACACTCAAGACACTCAAAGCAGTCCAACCTGGAGAAGAATTTGGCAGACCATCCCCAAATACATTTGCTGGAAACTATGGCTGGCTAGAAACAATCATATCTTCAACAACATGCCATCCTCCCCCTCAACGGTGGTAGCAAAAGCAAAAGCTCTTCTCCTCGAAACAATGACAAATCATTTCACCACTAAAGAAATTACTCTTCTTCCCGAATAAAAGAAATGGATTGGAACCTTCACCTTCTGAGACAGAACTCAAACCACTGCCCGCCCTTCAAAAAATTTAAGTTGGCATTTGTGAGACAAAGATGCAGCTTTTCAAGATTTGTGGAGGAGGCAGAGCATAGCCTCAATATTTTTCGATGGAACCTCCAAGGGAAATCCAGGGAAAGAAGGAGCAGGTAGAGTGATTTACTCCTTGGATGGAACCCGAAAAGACAGCTTCAGTTGGGGACTTGGTCAGAGAACAAATAATCAGGCTAAAATTCTCGAGCTGCTAAAAGCTTATCAGATAGCGCAAGAAAATGACATTAAATAAATACAAATCTTTGGAGATTCCAAAATCTTGATTAAGATTTTAAACACAAATGATCAATTCAAAAATCCAATAATCAACAAGGCCTTACAAAGACTTCATCAAGTGCTGCAAGACTTCTCTTCCCCTCGCTTTTTCCACATCCTCTGTGGATCAAACAAGGAAGAAGATGCAAAGGCGAATATGGGCTGTCAAATGCCTTCAGGAGTGCTTAGGAAAAATGATGAAACACCCTTATGGACCCCTATCCCGTAGCTTCGGATATCCCACTTCTCATATCTATGTAAGAATGAAATGATGTATTCAGATTAAACGAAAAATTATTCCCTTGTAATGATGGTTGATCTTCAATAAAAATTATTCGTTTCAGTTTTATATATATATATATATATATACCATTACATATATAAAACCCTATCTTTTTCCCATTAATTTTTTTTGGAGCATTTTCATCGAAAAACATCATTATGGTAGTTATAACCCTTATTTTTATCATCATATGACCTTATTATATTGTATTAGGCCAAGTCAAAACTTAATTTGAACAAAATTGACATAGCGCATTATTGTCATAATTTTCTGTGTACAGAACAAGTAGGAAATCCATTAAAATATTTGTTATCGTACTAAAATGATTAAAAAACACTATATTGTTGTCTCATTAATGTTTATGCGCCTTCTAAAATGAAATAGTAGTTGTGTGGACCTTATCAAATCCTTATTTCCATTAATAGAGTTTGACCTAGTTATTTTAACTATCATTATCCAATTATCTCATTAATGTGTTGAGATAAGATCACATTGAAGCTAGATCCTAAAGAAGGTCCGCCATTCATGTATAAGTAAAACCATTGAAATCATACATTTCATCTACAATCCCTTACCTGGAAATCTCATACTTTGCTTTTTCAAGTCTTGGAACTCAACCAAGGTTTCAAATACTTACGGGTTTACCCTCAAAGTAAATGGTTCTCACTCTAGGGATTAGGCTTGGTGGTTTCAAAAAGTAGAGAAAAGATTCTCAGGAAAGTTTTTTTTTCTAGTTATCTACGGGGAATCGATTAACTCTCATAAACTCTATGTTAGAAGCCACCCTTGTTTATTGACACCCATTAACATATATTTCGATTGGAGTCTTGGAGATAATAAAAATACAATGTTTTCTTTTTCTATGGAAAGATTAACATATATTTCGATTGGAGTCTTGGAGAAAATAAAAATACAATGTTTTCTTTTTCTATGGAAAGGTACTAAGGAAAAAGAGATGGCCTTAGTAAAGTGCTTAAGGAAAACTTAAAACCCCATGGATATTGGGGTCTTAAAAACATTTACTAGTTTCGTATATATTTAAAAGTAGTTACAATACCCCTTATGATCATATTGTGTAAGTGTATGGTAAGTATGTGGTAAAATTTTCATTAAAATTAGTTATGATTGGAATTAATATTTAATATAATAAACTAATTAAAAGGTGGATGTGGAGCTATCTTTCCCTAGGAGCACCATGGAAACAATAAGTTAATGGATGGAGAAATAGAGAGTCATGAAAACACATAATATTTTTTGTTAGTGTTGTTCATCTCATGATTACCGACAAATAATCAATTACTAAATTACATGACATTCACTCTCTTGTTGTCTCTTCTAGATGGCCAAATTGGTTGTTCAAATCAAATTAATAGAGATAAAAAGATTACAAATGATTGGTTGTTAACTTCATGACTTCAATTTGAAGGTTTCCACCTCCCGCCCACTTCCTTCCCAACACTATAAGGAAAATACCTATTAGC
>SNQJ01S0032093.1:28191-60753 GCA_010110895.2 Picea sitchensis
ACCCTCATCTTCACATAGACTGAAAATAGTCTTTTGGAGGTCCAAAATCTTCCCAATGGGGAGGTGTGATCAGGGGATCAAAATTTTGCTCAAATTTCAAAATGCTCCGAATGCGACGAAAACGGTGCCATTGCGTCCATCTCGTCTTCTTGATTCCAGCGGTATATTTAATTTGTAAAACGGACTCCGTATGGAGAAGATATCGCTATCTGTTCGTCAAGTCAAACAGGCAAAATTTTTTATGCTGACTGTACAGTCCGTATAGTCTGATGTGGCAGAACCGTACAGTCCGTACATATTACATGGAAACATTTGGTTGGATGGCAGTTGTCGAATCAGGACGTGACACGTGTCCTCTGGTGGTGAATGGTATGAGAACACATGGCCCAATCTGTGGGTGCCACATGTCACTCATTGTTTGGGCAGTGTCATTTATTATTGTTTGTAAAATGTATGGAATCCGTCGGGTTCGACCCCCGGACCTCCCCACCGCACAAACACTTATACAAACTCCAATCACCAATCGGGCTACCGCTCGTACCTTAGTATATATGTGTTTTGAATTGTATTTAAAGTTTCTTGTTGGTATAGTTTGGGCTGCGACCGGGCCGGGCCTAGCCTAGCCCTTGGTCGCGCGCTTTCCATATCTATGTGACCACAAGTCTATCCATTGGCGCGCGCGCGTATTGTAAATGGTTTCAACGGTTGTAATATGGTTCCAACAGTTGTATTATGGTTCCAACGGTTATATGGACGGAGCCCCATTTGTTTTAGCGCGTGGTTCTATGACCCATACGCCCAGGTCCCTAGGCGGTTAGGGGCTGGCGCGCCCTTAACCGTCCTACGGTTTGCACTGTTGTGCGGTTGCACACGGGGCTGGGTTTTCACGCTTTAAAATGCGTGTGATCCAGGTTCAAACAACAAGGGTGTGTTTTGTAGATGCAGAGACAACAAGCTTGAAGAGGGAGACTTCCAGGAGGCCTAACTTCTTCATTTTTCGACCAATTGAGGTGCCGAAAGAGCCCAGACAGGGGTTTTGGGACGCTCTGAAGCCATTGGAGCAGTCATTTTTTCAGTTTGAGCATTGTAAGACATGTTTTTGATCACTTTTTAAGAAATTAATAATAATGATCCATAGGAAGCTGGACTAGGAGATGTAGCCCATAAGAGGGGTGAACTCCTTTATCAATTGTTGTGTTTATGTGCTTATGTTCATTGATTATGCTGTTGTCTATGTGTAATTTGCATAAGTAATCCTTTAATCTATGTGTTTCAAACTGATCCTTTTTATTTAAACACATAACATTTACATTGCAAATAATTTCAAGTATTTCAAGTCTTCTTCATTTTTAGATCAGTGATGAATCGACAACACGAATCATAGGATGAGAAATATTCAAGTTGAGGATCATAGATGGAAGGATTAGAACACTTCCTGGTGCTATGCACATCCTAGGAACTTACATAAATTTGATGTATGTAAGCAAAATGAGCGATGCAACGGTAAAAATAATATTTGAAAAAGAAACCTGCAAGATGGTTTGAGGAGCAATGGTGTTTTTGAAGTGAGCTCGGATTGGAACTATGTATGAGTTGCAAGGAAGCACTATTGGTAATGGGTTTAATAGTTCCATTGTTCCTGATATTGGAGAAAAAGAATAAAAAACTTATACAGTCTCTAGAGAAAAGGATATGTTTTGGTATCAAAGACTGGGGCATATGAGAGAGAAGGGTCTTCGACTACTACATGGTAAAGGTACGGTTGAAGGTACATCTAACTTATCTCTGGATTTTAATTTATGTGAACATAGTGTATATGGGAAGCAAAATCGAGTAATATTCCCCTCTGGTGCAACGAGGGAAGAAGGGATTTTACAGATAGTGCACAATCATGTGTTTGGACCTGTGTTGGTTCCATCATTGGGAAAATTTGTGTACTATGTCTCATTTATAGATGACCTCTCGAGGAATACTTGGATATATTTCCTTAGGAATAAATATAAAGTCTTTGGCAGGTTTAAAGAGTTTAAGGATCTTTTTGAGAATTAAACGGAGAAAAGAATTAAGTTGTTGAGGACATATAATGGTGGAGAGTTATGCGGGAATGAATTTGAAGAATTATATAAGAAGTGCAATATAGAAATTTAGAAGACTACTCCATATACACCTCTAAAGGATAACCAAGATATTGATGGAAAAAGAAAGGTGCATGCTTAGTGGCGTCAGGTTAGGTAAAGAATTCTTGGCAGAGGCAGTGGATATTGCATGTTACCTGGTCAACAAATCACCCTCATCAACGCTGGATGAAAAGACTCCACAAGAGGTATGGACTAGTAAGAAACATTCTCTCACACATATCAAGTTATTTTGTTGTGAGGCCTATGTTCATGTTCCAAAGGAAAATAGGAATAAGCTAGATAAGAATGTTGAAAAGTGTATCTTTATTGGGTATAAATATTCTCTCAAAGGTTGTAATATTTGGAACCGAAAAACTAAGAAGGTTTTGTATTTCCGAGATGTGGTATTTAGAGAAATGAAGGATGTTGTTAAACAGGAAGTCTTACCAAGTAAGGAAGAACCAGAGAAAATAGAGTTTAAGCCAAAGGATGATGAATCCGACTCTATAGAAGAACAAGAATCAAAATAAGAATACCCTCATACTCCATTATTGAGGAGATTGGTGCAGGAAAAAAGGGTACCGAAAATTTATACTCGATCTGGTTTCCATTCAAATTTTTCTTTTCATATTATCGATGATGATCCTAGAACTGTTAGGGAGGTAGTTGATTCAAAGGATGGAAAAAACTGGAAAAAATTCCATGGTTGAAGAAATGACATCCTTGGATAATAATGAGGCTTGGGATCTAATGGATTTGTCGATTGGAAGAAGTTTCATTGGAATCAAATGAGTATTTAAGAAGAAGCTAAATGCAGAAGGAAAAGTGGAGAAATACAAAGCTCGATTAGTAGAAAAGGGTTATTCCTAGGTTGAGGGAATTAATTTTGGTGATATTTTTTCTCCTCTTTCCAAGTAACTTCTATTAGATTTATGTTATTTTTTGTTGTTGTGTTTGATTTTGAACTAGAACAGATGGATGCAAAGATAACATTCCTACATGGGGATCTGGAAGCAGTAATCTATATGGAGAAACCAGAAGGCTTTGTTGTGAAGGGAAAAAGGAGTTGGCATGCAGACTGGAAAGTCCTTTTATGGTTTAAAACAATCACCAAGGACGTGGTATCAAAAATTTGATACTTATATGTTGGGACTTGGCTTCACAAGAAGCAAATAGGATCATTGTGTGTATTTTAAATTAATTGGTAATCATTTGATTTATTTGGTCTTGTATGTGGATGGCATGTTGTTGATAGGAAACAATGAGATTATCTAGGATGTGAAAACGCAGTTGTCCTCTAAATTTGACATGAAGGATCTTGGTGCTGCAAACTTCATTTTAGGAATTATGGTTAAATAAGAGAAAATATGTGGAGACAATATTGTAGAGGTTTAATATGCAAGAATGTAAATCAGTCAAGGTTCCTATTCATTTTGGTGTAAAGTTATCTATGGATCAGTGTCCCAAGATACGGGAAGAGGAGGAGAAGATGTCTCGTGTTCCATATGCGAGTGAATTTGGAAGTTTGATGTATGCAATGGTTTGTACTAGACCATACATTGCACATGCAGTGAGATTTTTGAGTAGGTATATGTCAAAACTAGGGAAGGAGCATTGGAAAATAGTAAAAATGGTTTTTAGGTATTTGCGTGGAACTGATAGCTATCGTTTGTGCTACCAAGGAAGATCAGGATTGGACAGATTGTTGTATATACATGGATTTTTGAATGCATATTGGGCTGGAGATGTGGATTGTAGGTGATCTACAAGTGGGTATGTGTTTAACCTATTTGGAAGAGAAATAAGTTGGATGAGAAAAAGACAGGCTATAGTGGCACTTTTAACTACACAAGTTGAATACATCACATCCACTCATGCAAGTAAGGAAGCAGTATGGTTACAAAGTTTTTTTTCAAGTAATGGGTTGGTACAAAAATATGTAGGGATAGATTGTGATAGTCAGAGTGCAATTTTTTTGGCGAAGAACTCGGCTTCTCATTCAAGGACAAAGAATATTGATATTCAATATCACTTTGTGAGAGACATGGTTGAATAAAATAAATTTTTTTTAATGAAGGTGGACACTTTGAAGAATGTTAGAGATTCATTAACAAAATTTGTGAGCACTAAGTACTTCTCTTGGTGGATCCATGGGAATTTCTTCCCTGGATTGTTGACTATGTAACCCTATAACCCCCTATATGCAAAGAAAACAACAAGTGGGAGAATGTTGCATATGTGTTATATTCTTTGCACGACTAGAACGAGGGTCTACGTTGCACTGAGTGTGTAGGGGGTAAGAGAGGGGGCCTTTAGGCCCCCCCTTGGGGGGTTGTAGGGGGGTGAATCCCCCCTGTGTGGGGGTTTCGGGGCAGTGCCCCTGAAGAAAAAAAAATCCTCGGTTTTTGTGTCCATTTTTGGGCAGTCCTCAGTTTTTGTAATTATTTTTTGGTGGTTTTTCGACACATGATTTTTTTCCAATGGTTTTCTATTTCCAGTTAAAGAATTAGGGTTGTTGACTAATATAGCTCATTGGATTAGGGTTTTGGATGGCATTGTCTACTATATGTATATTGCATTGTAAACAATGTATGTGAGAATGAATATATAATATGTTGGTTTTCTCTGTTTGGGTTTCCAGGGGAAAAATATATGTGTATTGTGTGTATCTTCCATTGTATCTTTTCTATTCTTTTATTGAAAATACATTTGCAGTAAAATATTGTACAAGGTTAAAATCTACATGCCCACCCTCATAAATATGTTTTGCATATTTTCTACCCCCACCTTCATAAATATGGTAGGGGTATTTGGTTTTGCATATTAGCTCCTCACACCCCCACCTCCACCCCCACCTTCATAAATATGTTTTTCATATTAACTACCACCACCTTCATAAATATAGTGGGGGTATTTTGTTTTTCATATTAAATCACCCCACCATCAAAAATATGGTGGTGGGGGTGGGGAGAGTTATTATGAAGAAAAAAAACATGTTTTTCATATTAACTCACCCAACCGTCACCCTCACCCTCATATATATGAAAAACATATTTGGTTTTTCAGAATAAATTCCCCCATCCCCACCCTCGGGTGGTATCATCCCCACTAGGTGGAGGTGAGGAGAGTTAATATGAAAAAACAAATATTTTTTTCATATTATCTTCCCAAACCCCCACTAGGTGGATGTGGGGGAGTTAATGTGAAAAAAAATATGTTTTTCATATTAAGTCCCCACACCCCCACCCTGATATGAAAATGAGTTGAGATGTGCGTTGAAATTCACTTACTTTAATCCTAGGTATCTTGTTATCTAGTGATTTCATTACTACAAATCATATTAGCAACTCATAAAACAAAATACACTGCTAGAATATTTAGCTCAATAAATCTAGTGGAAGAAAAACTAGAAACGAAATCATGCACACATAAACATCAATATTTTTGGCTAGAGGCCCCTGGAGAAAACTCGGACTTAAATTTAGTGCTGAAAATGATTTTACTATGTTAAAATCATGGCTTCTATAAGAAGGATAATGACCCACTGAGAGAAATACAACTGCGAGAAAGTATGACAAAGTATGATCTGTTGTACGACCCTAATCTGTACGCTTTTTGATATGTACACATATGTCCTCAAGTACGCCCACATATATGTGCTCATCTCCATTGGTTATTGCATACACATACATAAATTATGTATGAAAAATTATGTATGGTGCAACGTTTTCTTATGGATCTACTTAACTGAAACCCACCTACGGTTGCCTATGTTCTCTCTTTTCTTGACCTCATATCTAGATGGAATTCCTTCTCCACCTATCGGAGATGTTCTTGAATCACAATCCTTCTCGATTCAATTCTCTATGTGTGAACTCTCTCAACAAAAATATCATCAAGTTTTTGTCAAGTGTCTTATCCTTTACTCTATCCTTATTTTTATATGATTGACTTATAACCTAAACCTAATCTCCAAAGTGATTGATGTTTGAGATTACCTCTCAACTCACTTGAGATCAATGCTTAAGATTAAATGCTAACATTTAGCATTTCCTTAAATAATTGAATTAATTAATAAAATCACTTTACTTTAATAATTCCTTTAATTAAAGTAAAGTTAAGGATAAAAGGATTTGGATGATTTCCACTCATCTAGACACATCAACCTGTGCAAAAGTACATTTTTTATGATACCACTAACATCAAAACTCTCTCTTAGTGAGGAAGGTATTCTTCACCACTCCAAGTTTGTCTCTGAAGAACACAAACTTCTCTTTAATCAAGGGTTTGTTCAGAATATATGCAAACTGCTCATCTGTGGAAATATATTGAATCTTCACTACTCCCTTCTAGATCCTATATCGAATGAAGTGGTATCTGATTTCTATATTCTTGGACTTGTTATGGAATAATGGATTCTTTGAGAGTTTCATACAAATATGATTATTGCAATATATCACTGTAGGCTCCAACTCCTGATCAAATAAACTTGTAATAAATTTGTGAATCCAAATGGATTCACAATTAGCCATAATCGTTGTCATATACTCTACCTCTGCTGAAGTGAGTGCTATAGAAGTATACTTCCTACTAAACCAAGTAATCTTTATTGATCCCAAGTTGAAGCAACCACCTAAGGTGCTCGTTCTATCCACTGCACTTCCTTCCCATTCTAATTATGATATTCCTGCAACTGCACTCCATCTTTGTAGATTTTCTGAGATACCTGCATAGAATATCTAGCTAACAATTAAACATACAAAACATGCAATGGTTTGAAGATAAGAGACAAAAAATAGAGGAAAGAGTGAAAAAAATTCTATTAACTGAATGAGAGAAATGATACAATACAAGTGATATAATTTATATCACACAACTTACTCACCATAGTAGTCAACTAATGCGCACTAGGAGTTTTGTAGAGATATTTGACACACACTGGTAGTCATTGGATTCAACTACCACCTAGTCCTAGTTAATTGGCCATGTAGTTGTTAGTTAACTAGCCAAACTGGAGTGAAATGAGGAGGATATCACTCACACATGTGGAATGTTCCTTACTGGTGAAGATCCCAATGAAAGCGCACACTACTGGTAATGATCTAGAGGTTAGCATGCAACACTTGGTGATAAAACCAAAGTTGACATGCAACTCTTCACTCAACTAGTCTAACTGGATGATAATTGAGAGTTAGTTGGAGAGTATGTGGCACCCTTTTATAGGGGAGAATATCTTAGACTAAGGGACCCTCAACATATTCGAATAAAATAAGGAAAGAAAAATAAAATCCTAGAGGTGTGTAATATCCCCAACATCCCCCTGAAAACTACTAGGAAATATACATAATGAATGGGTCACAACAACAGATGCCATATTAGGTACCCATGAACAATGCAATTAATGAACAATGAAATAAAGTGAGGAAAGAAGGAAAACATCATGGGGAATTCCCCCCTCCACCCCCCACCCCCCTCCAAATACAATGTATCATAATAAGAGAAAGAAAGTTGTTAAGAAAACTATGGATGATCGTGGAAACTATGGAATTTTTCTCAGTAAAAGTCCTATAGAAGATGTCAGTAGTACTACAAATCAATGACCTTGTCATTAAAAAATACCTAATAAAGTGCATATGGATCTTGATATGTTTTTTCCATTGTCTATGTACTTGATCCAGGTGGATATTGTTGGCCACCCACCTTTTCCAACTTTCTCAAAACAATTTTCTAGCAATTTTGGCAATTTACTATTTTTAGCAGTTTTTAACTTCCGGGGCCATTTTGAGGGCCTAAATGAAGGTTTTTCGGGATCGATCTTCTCAATGATAGTCGAAGGCTATAATTGAACCCAAAAAATGAATCTCCTTTAATATACCTTTCCAACGAGCTATCGTGCGCCCCAAATGGAGAACGCATGCCAAAGTCACACCCCCGGGAAATTGATACACTAAACTACCCAAAACAGGGTCCACAAAATTGTTGGATTTTCATATTCCGAGGTTAGGGCTTTGGATTTTATTTATGATAAAAAGGTATTTGGAAACTCATTATAAAATCTTATTCTCACAGATGTGAGTAGCCGTCACATCTCTTCTCAGAGATCAGATGCCACCATTCTAGCGAGTATTTCACTCTGTACTTTACAGTCTTTGTACATTTTCACTCAATAATAGAAAATTGTGTATTAATGTATATCTGTGTTTGTGGTTGCATCTATGATAAATTTATTTTATAATATTGGATATCTAAGTTATCTCTATACATTTATTTATTATATCTTCGTTCTCATTTTGTGCCGAAAATAATTTGGATTAGTGGTATCAGAGCAAGCTGCTCTTGATCGGGTTTTTTTTCAGTGCATGTCCCCGACAAGGTCCGAGCATAGAAATTTGGGTCTTGATATTGTCTCTCTTGAATAAAATCACTCTCACATGCCGAAGAAACCCTCCATGGTGGAAGAAAAAAAAACGACAAAGCAAATGATTCTATCAATCTGTTGCTTGAGAAAGCTCTCACGCGACAGAGGGACGAAATGATGGAGAATTTTTCCCACATCCTTCAATGCCTCTCAATAGAAATAGGCACATATTCAACAAACAACCACTTTGGAAGCACCTCTCATTTCAAGGTATAGGTTAATTTTGATATTCTCGTATTTGAAGGTCAGATAGATGTGAATTCGATAGACAAATGGTTAAATATGCTAGAAGGTTATTTCTTTGTTCACCATTTTTCCGATAGGGAAAATATCACCTTCACACTCCTTAAATATCTCCCCCATGTCAAACATTGGTTGGAAACTTACTGGGAGAAAATTTCCATAGAAGATTATGGAATATATGGGGCCGACCCCACTCGGGATTTTTTTGTGTACGTGGTAAAGGAACAGTATTACCATGTTGGAAACTATGAGGACCAGTATATGAGATGGACCACACTACAACAAGAGAGGGGCCAAGTAGTTCTCGAGCTCACCAATAACTTCCATACCTTGCGCACCAAGTTGGGTATCAAATACTCTGAACGAAATTTGGTTCTGAAATACCGTGGGGCTCTACACAAATAGATCAAAACTAAAATGGATTTTCTGGACATCTCATCACTCGGTGTTGCTTATCGATATGTTGTTAAAATCGAGCAAAAGTTTAAGCACCAGAACAAACTGGAGTTCAGGTTTGCAAATCCACAAAAACCAAAGTATGATAAATACGACCCTAACAAATAGTCTCCCAAAAACTAGTCCAAGCCACATGAAAAGAAGGGTCACGAGAAGACGACGAAGGACACCGAAAAATGGTGCGATTTCCACAAAATCCCCTAGAATAACACTGATGAATGTCACTCAAAATAGTCATTTGTGGCTGAAATAAAAAATGAGTTGAACCTTGATTCAGAATCAGATTCAAAAAATACTGACATAAGATAGATCATCGATGTAGACCCCACTGCTATTGTCGCGACCACAACAATTCAACTTGAAGAACCAACATATCCTGAAGAGGGGGGGCTCCTTTTTCATTCACAAATGTGGGTGAAGGGGACCCCGCTACATTTTGTTGTTGATAGAGGAAGCCAAAAGAACCTCATATCATCAGAGGTCGTCAAACAGTTGGGATTGTCAACAACACCACACCCACATCCATACAACATTGGGTGGCTTCGCCAGGGACGCGATCTCCATGTCAGCCAACAATTTTGATTGTCATAGAACATCCAACCCTTAAAGGATGAGGTATTATGTGATGGTCCCCCACTGGATGGTTGTGATGTTCTCTTTGGATAGCCATATATGTGGAATCACCATGCTATCTATGATTCTCGACCCAGTAGTGTCATTGTTACTCTAGGGGGTCATCTCTACAGGATACCAGAGGTGGTTCCAACTACTGTCCCAACTAAACAGTGCCACAAGGTAGTATCTCATACTACAAAATTTAGATTCTTCACAATCTGTTCAAATGGTGAACAGAAGGATACTACAACCACTACAGCCTTGGCCCAATCACCTTGTATCCAACAGATGCATGTCGGCAAGACTGCACCAAAGTGAAAATAATTTTTTTTCACACAGAAATATCATGTAGCCAGACTGGTTAAAATGTTCCAACCCTTCCAGCCACAGTTTAGTGAAAACCTTCAAAAAGCTAAGCAACGCAACTTCTCCAACAAGGCAAGCAGCTCATCAAGATGCAGATTCAACAAACTATTTTCCCTCTCCCCTGAGCACTCAACACAATGGATACCATTTCTTCCTAAGGAGGGTGGATTGATCCAGAGGGATATCGATGTCCACCCTCATTTTCCAACTCACTCAAAACAGGTTTCTAGCAATTTTGGCAATTTACTATTTTTAGCAGTTTTTAACTTTTGGGGCCATTTTGAGGGCCTAAATGAAGGTTTTTCAGGATATATCTTCTTAATGATGCCCAAAGGATCTCATTGAACCCCCAAAATGAATCTCCTCAATGATACATTTCCAACGAGTTGTTGTGTGCCCCAAACAAATATCGTATGCCAAAGTTACACCCCCGAGAAGTTGATACACCAAACTACCCAAAACGGGGTCGACAAAATTGTTGGATTTTCATCTTTTGGGTTTAGGGTTTTGGATTTTCTTTATGATAAAAAATCCTTTGGAGCCTCATTGTAAAATCATCTTATCACAAATGCAGGTATATGTCACATCTCTTCTCAGAGATAAGTTGCCAGCATTCTAGCGAGTCTTTCACTCTGTACTTTACAGTCTTTGTACATTTTCTCTCATTAATAGAAAATTGTGTATTATGTATATCTATGTTTATGGTTGCATCTCTGATACATTTATGTTATCATATTGGATATCTGAGTTATCTTTGTAAATTTCTTTATTATATCTTCATTTTCATTTCGTTCCAAAAATAATTCTTAGTTCTCCTAATTTCCACCTTCAGTCAAGTCCTTCTATCAATAAGAATCTCTTATCATCTTAGGTATATCAGATATGAATGAAGTAGTAAGTAATCTAACAGAATAATGAAAGATGAAGCCTCATTAGAGTTGTATCCTTTCTCTCCCCCTTATCTTGTCCCTTAAACCTAATTTTAATCTTCTTCAAAGTAGTTTGAGAAGCTCAACTACTTTTTGTTAAGTTATTAACTAACCATTAGTTATCTAATTAGAACAACTCATAAGTAAATAATAATACAAATAATAGATAAGTATCATTAAATAATAACTAATAAGTGGGATCCTTTATTCCTTTCTTTTTTAATTTTCAAATAAAACCTCCTTGTGTCTCTATTTATTTAAATAAATAAATATGACACCTCATCATATCCCATTCATCAAAGTAAACCAATAACAACCCTTGTTACTCCCATAGTTTAAATCCTTAAATTAAATAATAATAATAAATTCTTATCTAAAAATATTTTCCAAAATGTAATGTTGTCTCAAAACATCATAAAAATACGCATGTTGTCCAAAATATCATCAAACAAAACTTTTAAGAAAAACCATATCTGTTATGGGAGGCAGTCTCCTTTTTGTCACTATTTGTTGTGAAAATGAAGTGACAGAGTGTGATGATTTATGGGAATACCTTGATCCATATGTCATTTTTTTATGTTTCCCTTTATTATCTTTATGCTCTGTGATCTTAATATTTTTTGGAAGAGCATGGGAGGTTAATGAATGAGGATGATAGGCATGCTAAAAAGAAGGTGGTTGAAGGGGAAATGAAACATTAGACCAAGCATGAAATTTCCTCTACTGAGGATGGATGACATCATGCAAACCATCATTGAATGGCCTCACCAAGGGTCCTAAAACACATGGAAAAACTGGAATATTGATGCTAGGGGGTGGATTTTTAGGAACGAGAGGTGGTCTATAGGCTTGTTGTCCAACTAGATTCAAGAACCTTGTCTGCAAAATTTGGTTAAATTATTCAAAATTTGCATCGAAGTGGATCGAAAATATCAATCTTTTATTACCCCTATGCCATGGTCCTAAACCTATGCCTCTATTATTTCTTCTTTGACCATGGCTGCCCCTACTAAAGAATATCATACTAAGAAAACAATATGGAAGGATACAAATTAATTGATCCCTCTATAGACCAACTCATCATTGAGAATAGTGTCAAGTTCGAGGAAAGTCCCTCACATTCTCCACATAAGCCACATACATAAGATTTTGTATGTCCACTAGTTGCAAATGATGAGTCCACACATTTAGATCACACCATAGATTCTAGTTCTGATACAGAGTCATAGGATTCATAGGATACAGATGCATAGTTAGAAAATTCATATGCGTATTCAATACATGCAAATGAGGAGCCAGAGAAAATTCCCAAGTGGGAGCACTCCACACTTCAGAATGCAGGATACCTTTTTGTCAATCTAGTGGATCCGAGGAGGACAAGATATTAGTTTTAGGATCTCCTCATGTGATCATTTCCACTCAATCCATGATGCCTCCACATTAATTTATGGTCCAATATTCATCCCTACATACCTATAGAGAGGCTACAGGGAACCCCTTCTGGGAAGGCAGACAGGTGAGAAGGAGAACAAGTGAGAAGATAGACACGTGAGCAGACACAAGGCAAGATTGGTTTCCAAAGGATTTCAACAAATCCACGAGATCAACTATGATGAGACTTTTGATCCAGTAGAAAATTTGGATTTTATCAAGTTGGTCCTTTCCATTGTAGTATCCACGATATGGAAATTACATCATATGGAAATTACGAATTATTTTCTTTGCGGGGATATCTCAAAGGATATTTATATAGATAAATCACCTAGATTGATAAATAATACATATTTAGTGTGTTGACTAAAAATTCAATCTATGGCACATAAATACCTCTCGAGCAGATGGAAACCGTAATGCTCTACAATGCCTCCTTCTCACTCGCAGCGTGCACTGACACACATGCTTCAACGCTTGCAGTCTGAGACGCTCTGGTAAAGGCACTACACGATGACTGAGTAGTCAGGATGAGTCTGGAAGGGGGGGGAGAACCCCTCATACAACAATATTATAGCCAATGTCAAGGAAGTAACATGTGCCAAATACCTACCTTCGAACCGCCGCTGCATCTACGAGATCAACTTCTCACCCAGGACTAGGGTCTAAGAAAATAAATGGATGTAGAACCAAGTATGTCGCATCCAAAAGATTCTCGCGGGTGGGAACTAGGAAAGTGCATCCCACAAATGGACAAAACCCTCGTCATATCATTATCTCAACATGAGTAGGCGAGCACACCCAGTTGATGATGGAGCATGCCCTGATAGGAAAGTTCCTAGGGCTATGGCCAACCGAACGTGACCTCACACGATGGATAAAGCACTAGTGGAACCCTAAAGGAGACTATGAAGTTCAAATTAGCTCCAAGGGTTTCTTCATGATCATCCTATACAACCATGAAGACAAGGACAAAATCTTCGATAATGGGTTGTACTTCTACAACTCAGTCGGGCTGTTTTTGCACTTCTGGATGGATAGGTTCAACCTAGAGAAGGAGGATTTCAAAATGGCGCCAGTATGGATCTGGATGTACTCTTTGCCTCAAGAATTATGGCTGGAAGAAATACTCATGGGCATCGGGAACACAGTGGGGTGATATGTAAAATCATCGGAAGCCACAAAAATGAGAAAATACACCTCTTATGCACGCATCCCCGTTTACATGGACACCTCAAAAGCCCTACCTAGATCAGTCACCCTAGAATATTAGGACGAGGACTAGAATCAAACAATCGACTATGAACACATCCCCTTTCATTGCAAAAAGTGCCATGAGCATGGCCACCTCTTTGGAGACTACCCCTTGAATGCCCTAAGAGGAAAAGCTAGCGACAACAAGCAAAAGGATGGATTCACCACCGTCACTGGATAGAAACAAAACCCACCACAAAAGTATAACCAGGGTGCGGCCCCAAAAGTTCCAACCAAAAACTTCTATGACATACTGACTCAGCTACCAGAAGAAGAAGAGATCCAAAATCCTCACCCAACCAAATCTCAAGAAAGAGGGAAAAAACAGGATGAACCCCTCTCGACTCAAACCAAAGAGACTATCCCAGCCGATCAAATGAGAATAGACGAGGACACCATGATGCAGTTGTATGAAAACGACCTGGAGGATTTCGATCTGGAAAACTTGAGGAAGCTTTCAACCAAAAAGATCTGCAAAATATCCCTGTGGACCAAATCCGTAAAGTCCATAAAGTCTTCACAAACTCCACAATCAGATATACAACAAGACTGGGCATAGCCATAGATCCAAGCACAGAATCAAAGCGAGTACTAAGGGAAAACAAAATAAGGGGATGTAAATCAGCCCAACAATTCATCAAAGAAGCAGGAAACCTAATGCTTAACTTAGGACAGATCCAAAGACTCTCGGAGGGATACCTCCACCCCCCCCCCGCCACATTCATCATGATGAAGATAATCACATGGAACATCTGTGGAATCAATGATATATCCAAACAAAGGATCCTACGAGACTGCATCAAAGAATAAAACTCAGATGTTCTATTATTACAAGAGACAAAAATGTGTTGGAATAGAGGCGAAAACCATCTTCCACAAAATCTAGAGGGGTTGTGATTTCTTCCATTCAGATTCCTCGGGAGCGTCTAGAGGCTTAGCCATTCTTTGGAACCCCAATACTGTCGTGATGAAACAACCCTTCTCCATGATAGGCACACTCACGACCTACTTCACAGTAATAGGATCAGTTAAGGAAGGAGTTATCACAAATGTTTATGGACCGCAGAGCACAGAAGACAAGGAAAGCTTCATACAAAAAATATAGAACATCAAAACACTTATCACTATGCCCAACTGGGTCCTGGAAGGAGACTTCAACATGATTTTGATGCTTGAAGAGAAAAATGGAGGAACCAAAAGGTTGGAGAAAAATAGTGGTAAGTTCAAATCCCTCATAGACCATTTAAATTTGGTGGATATTGAAACTCAAAATGGCATATTCACTTGGTCTAATCAGCGGTAATGCCACCAGCAAGTGGCCTACCATTTAGAATTTTTCCTGGTCGCAAAGACCTTGATAGAGGAGGACCCTGCAATGGAATCCAACATACTAATAAAATCGGGCTCAGACCATTGGCCCATCGTTTTTTGTCTAGATCCGGGCAACATCCCCATACCCAAACCCTTCCACTTTGAAAAATTATGGCTTTCCCACCCAGACTTCCAACAACCTGCTCAAACTTGGTGGACCCAGGCTGAAATCGACCATGGAACTCATATGTATAGATTTCAGCAGCACCTCAAAAAATTCAAGCAACACCTGAAGATTTGGAACAAAATCACCTTTGGAAATATTTTCCAACGAATGTAGAAAATTGAACTCCGGGTGGAATACCTGCAAAAAACTTTTATCTCAATAATTAGAACCACGGAATTAATGAAAGAAGAAGGGGATCTACAAGAAAAACTAGAAGACCAGAAAAAGCAAGAAGAAATCCTATGGCGTCAAAATTCCAGAGTTCAATGTCTTAGAGAGGGCGAGCGAAACACTAAATTCTTCCACTGAGCAATGGTGCACCGAAGATACATCATTCAAATAACCCAACTGGAGGATGCTCAAGGTATCCCTCTAAGGGAACACACCTAAATAGTCGAGGAACTCAACACCTACTATAAAGACCTTCTCACGAAAACCAACAAGAACACAGAGGAAGTAATTCAAAAAATAACAAGTCACATACCCTCGCTGGTCACCCTCGAATAGAATGAAGCGCTAATGCGTCCTATCACCCAGGAAGAAGTGGACCAATTCGTAAATTAAATGCCCCAATGGAAATCGTCGGGACCGGATGCCTTCACCACAGACTTCTTCCATAATTGTTGGGACCTAATCAAGGAGGATGTTTGGTAGTTCGTTGAAGAATCCAGATCGTCAGGCTAGGTACTCTCTGCCCTTAATGCAACCTTTCTCACACTCATCTTGAAGGAGGAGAGGGTCACTCATCCCAAGCAATTCAGACCAATAGCCCTCTACAATGTCATCTACAAAATTATCACAAAGGTGATTGCTACTCATTTCAAGCCAATCCTACCTTTCATCATTTCCAAAGAACAAGAAGGATATGTGGAAGGTAGACAAATCATGGACAGTGTTATCTTGTCTAATGAAGTGATCCACTTGCTAAAAACGACCAAGATCCCAGGTATGCTCATCAAACTCGACCTTTCAAAATATTTTGATCGAGTAAGCTGGCAATACTTATGCTCTATGCTTGATTCCTTTGGTTTTGACAATCAGTGGGTAAACTAGGTACTTAAGATCACCTCCTCTGCCTGTTTTTCTATTCTGGTTAATGGAGTACCTTCACAACCCTTCTCACCCTTCAGAGGCATTCGACAAGGTGACCCTCTATCCCCCTTCCTCTTTGTGCTAATGGGAGAAGGCCTAGGGCGCTACATCAAGGTAGCGATTCTGGAAGGCTCCCTCACAGGCCTGCCCCTGCATAACATCCATCCCACACCCTCCCACAACTAGTTTGTTAAGCCCTAAATAGTGGCTCATTACCCCTTAATTGGGGAATATTATATTAGTAATGTTATTTTATTTATGTCGGCTTTAGGCCATTAGTTGTAATTATATATACCAAGGAGACATTTTCATTTTGAATCATCTTGTAAATGTACATTTATGTGGGCATAAGGAGGTTTCCCCCTCAAAGAGGCTTATTATCTAAATTTATCTCTTTTTCAAGGCGTTGAGTACTTATTCTGATGTTTTTCTATGCTATATTGATATTTGGTTCTTACCGTAAATTCCACTTGCCACATCCAATTTTGATCAGACCTGTGGCATTGCAGAGAATAAATATCAGAGAACTACAAAAAATAAAGTTTCATACCCAGAAGGGCCGAAACTTTGGAGATACAATAGAAGAAAGATTGTCTAGAAGAACCACCTCAAAATCAAGGTTCAAAATTGATACTTGGCCAACATGCCACCCAAAAAGGGAAATTCTACACCAAATAAGCCTCTAGACAATCCTACTTGGACTCTTGATGAAGGTGAAGAAATGCATAGGGACATAAATGATTTACAAAAGAATATAGTAACAAAATATGAACTACAAGAGATGGAAGCTAAGTTGGAGGAAAAGATGGATGGTTTCATGGAAGGATTGAAAAAAGTTGTAATAGAGAGGACACCTGAAAGTGCAAATGTATCCCATGAAATTCATGATGAGGACACATAGAAGGAGACTCAAGAATGGAGAAACTCTAACTTTGGGTTGAATACCAACCACGTTCCTAAGATCGATATGAGGAAGTTTTATGGCAAGGACCCTATCACATGGATACTTCAGATGGAGCAATTCTTTGATCTATATAATGTGCCACATACACAAAAGGTACAAATTTCTTCTTTATATTTAGAACCCAATCAATTTGTATGGTATAGATGGTTGTTTTCTCGCAAATCACTCGTCACTTGGACAATTTTCACAGAAGAAATGATAGCACACTATGAGGATACAAGGAGCATTACCTTCTTTAGCCAATTGATAAATCTCAAGCAAAAGGGTTCAGTTACAGAGAACATTGAGAACTTCCAAAGATTGAATATAAAGGTACAACAGATATTCCAGATGAGCACTTAATTGATGTATTCATAGGAACTTTAAGAGATAACATTCAACATGAGGTCTGCCTTTGGGAACCCAAATCATTGGAGAATGCATTTAGGGTGGAAAGAAATGTTGAAAGTAAAAATATTGCTATGGCTACTAGAAAAACCAATCCTAACATCTATATAGAGAATAATGCTCCTTCTTCTAAAACACCTCAACCTACAAGGTTGACACCTCAACAATTGGAGGAAAGAAAAGCAAAGGGTTTATTCTTATTCTTTAATTGTGATAGCAAGTACAATAAGGGACATAAGTGTGGTGAGAAAGAATTATTCTGCATAGATTGTGAAGAGGAAGAAAGAACAAGAACATGAACAGAACCATCTCAAGATGAAAGCATTAGAATCAATTTAATCTAAAGAGTTGACTCCCATGATATGGAGTGTAATGCATTGGCTAAAATTAGCACTCCTCAAACCCTCAAGATGAGAGGATACATCAAAGAAATAAAAGGTAATGGTCCTAATTGATTATGGAAGTAATCATAATTTCATTCACTATAAATTAGCCAAAGAAAGTCTGTTATTTTGTATATCCACCACCGGAGGTTTCAAGTAATGATTGAGATGGAGGAACTATCAATTTGCTTAGGAAAATGAAATAAGATCGAGAGAATCTAACTATGGGAGAATATGTAATGAATAGTCCAATGATTTCTATACCCATGGGTGAGTGTTGATGTTGTACTAGGAATCAATGGCTACAATCATTAGGAACATTATTTTTAATTTTCAAAATTTTTCATGAAATTTTCATTGGAAGGAAAAGAAATTGAGTTAAGAGGTATCCTGATGAAACCGGTGGTGATAATCTCTAATAGAATGACAAAATTATTGAAAGGGGCATCAAGGTGTTGTGCACAACTATGCTCACTATATGTTCAAACATCTAAGCTATCTATTCCTTTAGATCTCCGAGGGATCATTGATGACATTCAAAGTATTTGAAGATATTCCCAAGGTATTCCACCCACTCGAGAATCCTTGATCATGATATTCACCTAATTCACAGGAGTGTTCCTCCTAACATCCAGACCATTGAGATACCCTTATGCCCAAAGAGTGAAATTGAGTGCATGGTTGAAGAAATGTTAGAGGTTGGCATTATTAGACTTTGCCAAAGTTCTTACTCTACTTACACTTAGGTGGTAATGGTATTCAATAAAGAGATGGCTCATGGTGTATGGGTCCATATTATAGAGATCTCAACAAAGATCACTATTAAAGAGATAGAAGTTCCCATTCGAGTCATTGTTGATGAATTGTTAGATGAACGACATGGATCAATCTATTTCACAAAGTTGGATCTTCATTTAGGGTATCATCAGTTATAATGAAGGAAGAAGATATCCAAAACAACATTCTTAACTCATGAAGGCCATTATGAATTTTTTGTTCATTCCTTTTTGCCTTACAAATTCACCTTCCACATTCAAGAGTTGATGAATTTTTCAAGCCCTTCCTTGAAAATTTTTGTTAGATGTTTTTGATGATATACTAATCTATAACAAGTCTTCAGAGGATTATGTGGCCAAAACATGTTGACAAGGATACTACAACTACTAAGAGGAGAAACAACTATATGCCAAACCATCAAATGTTTCTTTTTGAGGTGAAGGAGGTAGAGTATTTGAGTCATATTGTGTATCTCATGAAGGTGTCAAATACTCTACCTCCTTTACTGTAAAGAAACATTTGGATGGTTGATTCCCAAAACATTAAATAATCTTAGGATTTTAGGGTTGTGAGTTACTACATGTTTGTATACACTATGGAAGAATAACAACCTCTTAGAGCACTAACTAGAGGATGCATTTCATGGGCTCCAAAGGCAGCTAAATCTTGAACAACTTAAAGGTGATGGCAATCTCTTGTCTTGACCCTCCAGGACTTCACAAAACCTTGTGTGGAGGTGATGCTACTCGAGAGAGAAATGGAATTGGTGTTTTTTTTAATGCAAGAAGGAAGGCCCACGGATTTTGAAAGTCCCGAACACTCAAGGAAAGGACTTACGCAAACCATTTATGAGAAGGAAATGATGGCAATACTACATTGCATTGAAGAAATGGCGATCATACCTAATAAGGTAGGCACTTCAAGGTCAAAGCGGATCATGATGATCTTAAATACTTCTTGGAACAAAGAGACTATCTTCATAAAGAACAACAAAATGGGTAACCAAGATATTGGAGTTATGATTTTTTTGAGGGCCAATACATAAAAAGGGAAGAAAAAATGTTTGTGGATGCACTCTCTCAAGGAAGGATGAATATGTTGAGGCCTTTCTGCGTTTCTATCTCAACCATCCAACTTAATTGGATAATAGAAGCAATGGATGAATGGAAGAATGGCGAAAAGTGGACTCTCATTTCAAAGGTTGCAGTAGGATTACGATACATTAGATACATTTACATGGAAAAATGATTCCATATGGTACAAATATCACTTATATTTATCTAATAGAGAGTAACTCAAACAAAAAGGTACTATTGGGTACATTTCTCCAATGGGAGGCACTTTCAGCGAGTTTTTAAAACCTACCATGGGGTCAGAAGAGTTTTTTTTGGGATGGCCTTAAAAAGTGATATTTGAAGTTTGTGGAAAAATGTTTGGTTTTGCAACAAAATAAAGTGGAAACAAATAAGACCCCAGGTATTTTACAACGTAAGCCATCCCAAGTCAGCGTTGGGAGGAGGGTTCCATAGATTTCATCATAGGGTTGCAGTCCGAAGGAAGAGTGTCATCATGGTGATTGTTGATAAAATGACCAAGTAAGCACACTTTTGTGCACTCTACATCCCTTCAAAGCTGAAATACAGTTTATACTTGCATTCTGTAAGATAGTTTAAAATCTACATGGTAGCCCAAATATTAGTGTAAGTGATAGAGATCCTATCTTCAGCTGGACATTTTTGGACATTAACCTTGTTTGGGTACTCAATTGTCTCATAGATCATCCTATCGCGCAACCGATTTGATGGCAAACCCGAGATAGTGAACAAATGTCTATAAGGATACATTTGTTTCTTTGTCTCTGATAAAAACAAACACAATGGTTCAAATGGTTGCCCTTGGAAAAATGGTGGTATAACACTTCCTTTCATCACCCAGCAAGTGACTGCATTGTGGCACTCTATGGATACCACCCTCCTTCCATCACTTATTCTATAAAGAAAAATCTAAGGTTCAGCGGTGGGAAAGATCACATGAGCATCAACAACAAGTTCTCAAATATTAAGGAGGAACGACCATGTACAAATGTGTAAAACAACAATCAAATTAACATCGTAGTGAAAGAAGTTTTGAGGTAGGGTATTGGGTATTTTTAAAACTACAGCTTCCTTTCTTGTCCCCTCAAAGCAAGCCAAGGGAATAATAAATTATCACCAAAGTAAAAGAAATTTCAATGCAGTTAAGTATTTCCTGCAATTCTCTTGATCTGCTGTTATATACCCTTTGTTAAATACATGTCGCTTCTACTAATATTCTTGCGAAATTAAACCATGAACACAAAGTGAAATATCAAAGAACACATAACACATAAGTTTTTACAGGAAAACCTAAAGCTAAAAACCACTATCATATGTGTATGTATATCATGGATCATGAAACAATCTCATACAAAACTCTAATCCAAGGCTAAAGTACAATACAATCATCTCACCTTGTCATACAAGGCTCAGCAAATACATGTGCCAGTCTGTCCCAAACAACCTACCTCCTTTGCACAATCCATGCAATTAGAATTCTCACAATATGAATTCAATTTCCTAGTTTGCACATGATCATAAGCATATCCCATGCATGTGATTGCATGAGGTGTACTTCACTCAAAATCTGGCTGATGGCTAATTGTCCCTTTCACCTATTATCTCAACTGGGTCTACCTTTGGATCGACATGCATGTAGTTAACCATGGTGAATCTTAAGTTACGTAATGAGTTCAGCAGTTGAATTAATTAATAATTAATTCCTTGATCTCTCACTAGTGTAATTTATTTACAACTAGTACAAAATGGGCTTAACTCATAGCGAGTTAAACTACTTCACAACTCTCATAGCTACACTTATAACTCTTTTACAACTTCAAGTCACCTCCATGTCTTACCAACCAGCCTTTGAACTTGAATTTCCCATAGTTAACTGATTTTGCCATTTCAGTTAATTATTTCAAGTAATTATGAGATAATGGAATTTAATATTTATTGTCCTATTTATTTAAAGGAAAAGTAAATTAAACATATGTTTCTTGTTGAATTTTCAACTAAAGTACTATAGCCCATATAAGGTGTTGCAAAAGATTGGTACTATGTAATACAGTGGAGTTACATCTTCATGATTACACCTAGTTTTCCATGTTTTCATGCTTAAAGAAGGTTATAGGTGACAAGATCAGTTCAAACTATATTGCGACAGCGAGGAAGGAAAAATCATATTGGAGCTTGAAGCCATCAACGACACAAGAATTCACCCGGTGAGGAATAGATCCATTTTAGAGTATCTCATTAAATGGAGGAAGCCTAGGTTGAAGATTCCCACTTGGGAAGATGAGTATTTTGCCTGAAAGAATCCTAGGGTACATCAAGCGTTTAGGACAACACTTGTCTCAAGGGGAGGGGCATGTTAAGAAAGCCTAAATAGTGGCTCATTACCCCTTAATTGGGGCATATTATATTAAGTGGCTCATTACCCCTTAATTGGGGCATATTATATTAGTAATGTTATTTTATTTATGTTGGCTTTAGGCCATTAGTTGTAATTATACCTCCTAGTCTCCTATATATACCAAGGAGACATTTTCATTTTGAATCATCTTGTAAATGTACATTTATGTGGGAATAAGGAGGTTTCCCCTTGAAGAGGCTTATTATCTGAATTTATCTCTTTTTCAAGGCATTGAGTACTTATTCTCAGTTTTTTCTATGCTATATTGATATTTGGTTCTTAACACAGTTTGTAGACGACACCCTACTAATGAACACCCCCATATCTTGTGAATCCACCAAGATAAACTCCATTCTCTCCGACTTTGCGAAAGATTCAGGCATGATCCTAAACCTTGACAAGTCTAAGATCTACTTTTTCAATACGCCAATTGTTGTTCAAAACCACATATCCAGGCTGCTAGGAATACCCAAGAGCTCCCTTCCCTCCAACTATCTTGTCATACCCCTCATAGGGGAACCGACATGCTCCATCTCCTAGGATAGATTGCTCCTCTCCATCTCACACAGGCTCAGTAATTGGACCTTCATAATTCTTAATATTGCAGGCAGACTAGTGCTTCTCAAATCCATCCTACAAGCTCTTCCCACCTACCTCTTCACAGCCCTGGAAGTGCCTATCTCGGTAATTTGAGCGATCAGGGGCCTTCAATGAAACTTCATGTGGCATGGTCATCAATCCAATAAAAAGTGGGCACTAGTAAGTTGGGAAAAGATTTACAAACCCAAACACCTTGGAGGATTGGGACTATGCGACCCAGGAAAGCTAAACCAAGTCATGGGAGCTAAAATGTGGTGGAGGTGGCTTCAGCATCCGAAGGAACTTTGGGCGCAAATCTGGAAGAAAAAGTATGCCCCAAATATACAAGTCGACCAGTTGATCAGATTCAATGACCATATCCAGGGCTCTAACATCAGCAACACGACCTGGAAAAACTTCCCTCTAATTCAAGAACATGCCTTTTGGGAAATCAAGAATGGAGAAAGCACGCTATTCTGGTAGGACTCTTGGCAGTAGCTAATACCCTTGAGAAATTTAAATGAACTCAATCCTCTTAGACAGACACTTCATCTGGTTATTTTACGGAGGGTCAAAGATATTTGGAATACTAATCACAAGAACAAGCCTTGGAGACAATAGAAAACAGAGAGGTCACAATTACAACTCACAGAGGAAACAAATCTTCAAGCCTGGAAAGCCTGTGCCAATCACAGAAAGATGCCAGTTCGAGAAGGTCTGGACATCCTCCAATGGGGTCACTCCACCACAGGTAACTTTTTGGTCAAAGAGGCCTACTACCTTAAGGGGAACTACCAAAACCAAGACACTGAAATCATATGGAGTAGGATTTGGGGCAGGGCTCTATGGCCCAAAGTCTCAATATTTCTATGGCTCATAGATCAGAACCGTATCCTTACTTGGGATAATCTATTAAAAAGGGGCTTTATCAGCCCATCAATGTGCACCCTGTGCCATCAGAATGAGGATACCTTGGAACAAATCTTTAATAAATGTCATTATAGCCAACAGATCTGGGACTGGAGATCTCAAGGAATGAAGTGCTCTAATAGAAACAAGAACAACATCAGGGACACAATTGTGAACTAGGACTTGATCTCCTTTCACAACCCAATTCTTGAGCGCATCTGGCAACTTCTCCCTGGATTCTCTCTCTAGCTAATTTGGAAAGAAAGAAACAAATGAATATTTCATTCAAAAAATTCTCCTCTCACCACCACCTGGGGACGAATTGAGAAGCTAATTCGGGAAACGATCAATAGTAAACCTTGGACCCCTGACAACCTTCATTGTATACCCAAGGAGAACAACATCCTAAAAACCTGGAATCTTAGATTGCACAATCACAACACCATGGTTTCAAAAGGATTCCATCCCAGCAGCCTGAGAAATTGGACCCCCCCTCCACCAGGTTTTATCAAGATAAACTTTGACGGGGCATCAAGGGGAAATCCAGGACCAGCGGGCTTCAGGGTAATACTCATAAACCACACAGGAGAAATCTTGCATTTGGTAGCAGGATACCTGAGTGAGAATACAAACAATGTTGTTGATATCCTAAGCCTCATCAGGGGTCTCAAGGTTGCGATTAACAATCACTACCAGAAGCTCATAGTGGAGGGAGACTCCCAGATCATTATTCATCTCATAACCAAAATTATACACGGAGACCACCCATTGAATATCTCTCCTAGCTGGAGGTTATCGATACTTCTGGAGGACTTTGGAGACCTCATCCATCCCAGTCTCACCATCATCCCTTCTCATGTGAAGAGAGATGCAAAAAAGGTAGTGGACTACCTAGCTAACGAAGGAGTAACTACCAAGCTAGATCTCATCCACTGGCAGGACAATACTTTTGAATGCACTAATCTCTCGACGCGGTGTTGTGATCTCGCTAACAGGGACATCCCAGCCCCAAATGGGGTTCCACGTTGTGAATCCCGACCACCTGGAAGAGCGCAGAGCCTCGCCTTAAATGGGGTAGGCCACTCCCCATCCCTTCAACATTAACTATGGGAGCTGGCCATTACTCCAGTCCTCTCGACAAGATACCTATCCCTCGTGGGAAAGGGTCGGCCCTGGAAGAATTTACGATGGAGTTAATGAAGAGGTACGTCCCATTGGCCCTCAAGATTTTGAATGAGCCGAGCCATGAACACATTTAGTTCAACTTTTCTCTGCATCCCTCCCGCAATTGTGCACTTTGGAGCGTTATTTAGTCCACACTGTGTGTTTTTGTTATCCTTCCCTTCATTCATATGCCTAGGGAGAGAGGGAAACCTCGTCATGGTTCGACCTAGTATACCCATGCTGCTCAATGACAGTGGAGGCAACAAATGGAGAAAGCACTCGCTTGCTCGCACCATTCTGCGTCAAAGAGAAAAGGTGGATGGCTATCCCCACATGGCATATGTAGAGGATAATTCTTTGGGGCATTTTATTCATACCCTTCTAGAACACTTCCTACTCACTACACAGGATAATTGGCCACCCACAAGACATTTTCAGGAAGTAAGCACTTTGGTATCCCCCGAGAATCAAACAAGGAGCAGCACCAATGCAGAGTTTGGCGACGAATTCCCCACTTGCTACATAGAGGAGAAAATTTATGAGGAAATGGTCTCATTGGAGCTCAAGGCTGAGCACCCCATGGACACAGGTGATGAGGACGAAGGAGAAGAAGCGGAAGAACCAGGGGATTCAGCCCCAAACGCGCCAATGGAAAAAGGGTTAGAAGTCTCTCTGGAAGGGGGAGGCAAAATCCCAGCACCACCTCCCATGCAGGACCATTGGTGCGCCCCACCATCTTTCCTCCACCCGAAGCACTTGGACCTCATGTTCAACATGTGAGGATAGATGGTGGACCTTTCCCACTGATTCCTCCTCATGCGCTAGTGTTTGGACATGCTATTCGACACGTATTCCAATGCCCCAACAATGCAAAAGTGCTCAACCTGCGCCCAACCATTCGTGATGCAGGACAGAGGAGCGGAACAAGAAGACAAGGACGACAGGGACATCGGGTAATCATAGGGAAATGCCAACAAGTTCTACTTATGATCTAAATGCTAACATTTTTTAGAGGATTTACAGTCAGTAAGAGAATGTTGTAATTCCAAGATCAATAAGCCTCTTTTAGAATACACATTGGTGGTCATATATTCAAAGGGTCATTTGCATGATAAAAAAATTGGTTTTAGCATGAAAACAATGTTTTGACCCACATGATCATTTTTTCAAGGGATTAAAAGGGTTCTTTTTATTCCAAGGTATATTTCTTGACACATACAATGTTAGTAATAATAGTGGTTCCCAATAATATGTTATACTAATTATTATTACTAATACATGATCCAAGCCATAGCCATATAACAGTTCATGTTTGATGATTTTGATGTTGAAGTTTGGTTTCAAAATGAAACACATATGTTTGTATTATGAATATGGTATCAAAAGTCTATGTCAACCTTCACAATTTGATTGTTGAGATATTCATATCACCCAAGATAAAAATGGAGATTTGTTTGGAGTATTGAATTAAAGTATTTGTACATGGAATTTAATGATGTTGGTGAATATTTTTGAGTTGGATTTGCGCCATGTGATGATGTCAATGTGTATTTTGGTTTTCATATTATGATTGACAAACATTGTTGATGTGGTAAGTTTCATAGGTGTTAAATTTAATATCATCCAAGATTGAAATGACCCACAGTAAATGTAGCCACCTTCGATATTTTCTTGGGATTTACCACCCTCAAGCTAGTTTTCATTGGGTTCATTTGAACATTGGCTTGTTGGATGAGGGTTTGGTTAGATCTAATGTATGAGAAGGTGGAATAATTTTCTGTAACGACCTAATTTTCTACATATCCTACATTGGAATAGGTACCATGGTTTCGACTCTCTTTCTTCCTAAATTATTACTCTGCAAAATGTTATTTTTTTGCTATGTATGATTTCATACATGAATGTTTGTTTTCTAAGACCACTCCTTTCTTTGAATCCTTTTTGAAAATAAAATGTATTTGCAATATATGTACTTTATTTCGATACTCTTTTGACTAACTAGAGTTTTTGGAATAAGTATTCAGTTTCAGTCTAGTTTGTGAATATGACAGTATTTTTGAGGTTTTGTTGCAAGCAATAATTTTTGAGCTTATGTTAAAGGTCGAGTGAAATAAAAAGTTCAAATATTGAAATGTTTTTCTCTGAAAAGGAAGTATGTGGGTTAAGTGTTAGTTTGCAATATTTCTACCATTTTATGGTATTAATGGTTGTGCTAGATTGTGATAATGAATAACATTTCTAAGTTGTAACTCTTGAGGTCTTTGAAGAACTTGCATGCAAATGCGATAAGGTATCGTTGCATAATGTGCTAGAGTTTTATTCCTTTGAAATATTGCAACCTGTGTTTGTGTTGGTTATTGTTCAAAGTTGAATAGGGATTTTGGAAGGGTTTAAGCTTATATTTAAACTTGAGCATGGCTTGGCTTTGGGGTTGCAATTTCGTTATGAGTTTGTCTTGCAAATTGTTTTCAAGTACTGTCACCTTTTGGACTATTGTTGTTATTATGATAATGTTTGAACTCTGATTTTAAACCATAGCTATTGGTAATATTTATTAGAGGGTTTTGAAAAGAAAAATGAGAAAGTCTCCCTGCAAGTAAAGCCATATTAATATCCTTTTGGTAATGTTGAGTTATATAAATTGTGATTTGAATTCGGGACAGGTTGGTTCATTTTATTATATGGTTGTATATCGAAATATTTGGAGGCTCTGACTTGATTTTGATAAAAATGATTTCTTAAACAATGAATCTTTGTTCTCATTCGACACTGCCATGACAGGGTTTATATTCAAATAGACTGTATGATTAATTTTCATTTATGAATGCCACATATGATGTTATAAATGAAAAAGAAGATTTTTAAATTTGTTTGTTTAAATAATTGGTTGGACAAATTCGTTGATGGATTGGATATTCTTGTTCTACATTGAGACTTTGAGAAAATCAACTCCAAACTTGTGTGCATTCAATTTCGACATAATATTATTTCTTTTTACAAGGAAACAATATTTTGGGCAGTTTGATCATGTTAAGAACCAAATATCAAAATAGCATAAAAACCTCAGAATAAGTACTCAATGCCTTGACAAAGAGAGAAATTTAGATAATAAGCCTCTTCGAGGGGGGAAACCTCCTTATACATCATATGAATTAAAAAATACAAGATGATTCCAAATGAAAAGGTCTCTTTGGTATATATAGGAGACTAGGAGGTACAATTACAACTAATGGACCCGAGATGACATAAATAAAATAACCATAATAATGTAATATGACCTAATTAAGGTGCCAAAAACTAATACTAAAAACAAGGGCCGAAATGTAATACTAAAGAAAATTCTAATGCAATCATACAGATCCAAAAACTAACATCCTACAGAGTAATTGTTTAGGATGAAAGAGAATCAAAACCATGGTACCTGTTCCAATGGAGGATATGTGGTAGAATAGGTTGTTACATACAATTACACCACCTCTGCATACACTAGCGCTAACCAAAACCTCATCCAACAAGAAAACGTTCAAATGAACACAATGAAACCCAGCTTGAGGGTGGTAAATCCTAAAAAAATATCAAAGGTGGTTGCATTTACTGTGGGTAATTTCAAGATTGGGTGATATTAAATTTAACACATTTGAAACTTACCACATCGACAGTGTTTGTCAATCATAATATGAAAACCAAAATACACGTTGAAAACATCACATGGTGAAAATACAATCCTTAACACTTCAACAACCTCATTAAATTCCACATACAAATCGTTTAATTCAACACTCCAAACAAAACTGAATTTTGATCTTGGGTGATATGAATATCTCAACAATCAAACTGTGAAACTTGACGCAAACTTTTGATACCATATTCATAATACAAACATATGCGTATCATTTTAAAACCAAACTTCAACATCAAAATGATCAAACACGAATTGCTATATGGTTATTCCTTGGATCATCCATTAGTAATAATACTTAGTATAACATCTTATTGGGAACCACAATTATTATAAAATTTTATGTGTCAAGCAATATACCTTGTAATAAAAAACACCCTTTCAATCCCTTGAACAAATGATCATGTGGGTTAAAACACTGTTTTCATGCTAAAAACAATTTTTTTATCATGCAAATGACCCTTTGAATATATGACCACCAATGTGTATTCTAAAAGAGGCTTATTGATCTTGGAATTACAACATTCTCTTACTGACTGGAAATCCTCTGAAAAATGTTAGCATTTAGATCATAAGTAGAACTTGTTGGCATTTCACCCCTTAGAAACATGATGTTGACCATATATGGATTTCATTTCTTCCATTTTTCTAACAACCATATCACTGCAATTATAATTCATGAAAGATGAAGATTTTGTAATCAACAAAAAATGGTGCATTTGTCAAACATCTGAAAATGAGACATGCAATCATTGAAAGAGAGACAACCATATGACCATACACTTGATAGAATCCATATTAGGAGGTTTTTGAAAATTATTATCTTATTCTAGGGGATCCCACCTATTAGATTATTATATATCATAATAATAAAAAAATTATATATGCGTTGCAACTCTTTGCAGGAAGGTGTCTTGTTCAATAATATTTGATTCAACACTCCCCTGTACTTGGCCTATGTTGAAGATAAAGAAATAGTTGACTAATTTTTTCTTGACCAATAGATTGGGCTGAATTCCAAACTCAACATGTACCCAGAGGTGGACTTTCGATCGGTGCCATCACCAACATAGTAAGAATCGGTGAAGCCTATGAGATCCAATTTGTAACCTATTTCATAGTGGATTCCATAACTTATGGTGCCCTGAACGTTTTAGAGGATGCACTTGGAATCCTTCGAGTGTAACTCATTTGGTTCCTGCATGTACCTGGAGACTACCCCTAATGCATATGATATATTTGGTAAGGTGTGGGTGAGATACGTAAGGATCCCCACATGTTTTCGATACAAGGTTTTGTACACCACTTGTGTATCCCGACCATCCTCAAGTCTAACCCTAGATAAGAAAGGTGTAGGTGCAAACTTGTAGTCTATCATGTGGAATCTCTCCATGATATCCCGACCATAATTATCCTGAGATAGATTGATTACTAAAGCATCTTGGCTGATATCAAGATCAAGAAAGAAATGGAGTGTACCCATGCCCATCATCGAAAACCTTTCATGAAGAATGCCCTTGATCGAGGAAATCATTGAAATCGAGCTTCTAGTGATCAAAAGATCATTCACAAACAAAACTAGGATGAGAAGTGATTTAGTGGTCCTCAACATCTATACATTTCGATCAGATTTTCATTTGAAAAAATTATTGGATATCAATAAGGAGTCCATCTTTGTGTACCATGCTCTAGGATCCTTTTTGAGGCCATAGAATTAATTTTTGAGTCGACACACTAAAGATGAATTATGTATGAATCTAGGTGGTTACTCTATATAAGTATCCTCTGAGATATCCCCGTGAAGAAAATAATTATTCATCTCCATGTGATGTAATTTCCATCCCATGGATGCTACAATGGAAAGGGACAACTTGATAGCATCTAACTTTTCTACTAGAGAAAATTTATCATCATAGTTGATCTTGTGGATTTGTTGAAATCCCATGGAAACCAGTCTTGCATTGTGTCTTCTCACCTCTCTGTCTACTTCCTTTTTTGACCTATATACCCATATGAATCTAACAATATTCCTTTATGAAGGAAGCAGAACTAGATCCCAAGTCTGGTTCTCGAGAAGAGAGTTGTACTCTTCCTGCATGGATACTTCCCATAAGGGATTACCTCCAGCCTCTCTGTAGGTATGAATATTTAACCATATAACAATGTGGAGGAATCATGGGTTCAGTGGAAATGAGTACATGAGGATATCTTAAAAATAATATCTAGTCGTCCTTAGATCTTCTAGATCCACAACAAGGTCTCCTGCATCCTGAAGTGTGGATTGTTCGCACTTGGGAATTTTCTCTAGCTCCTCATTTGCATGTATTGAATATGCATATGAATGATTTAATTTTGCATCTATATCCTTTGAATCCTATGAATCTGTATTGTAACTTGAATCTATGGTATGATCCAAATGTGTGGACTCATCATTCACAACTGGTGGAATTACAAAAGGTTCTCCATGTGGCTCATGTGGAACATGCGAGGGACTTTCCTCAAACTGGACACTATGCTCAATGATGAGATGGTATATAGAGGTATCAAGTAATATATATCCCTTCACACCTTTGAGATAGTTGAAAAATATGCATGGGTGGCTCWATGGATCTAATGATTTCCTCTTCTCAGAGGGAATGTGGGCCCATGCTCATGATCCAAAGATACAGAAGTCAACGACTTCCAATTTTTTTCCACTGCAAGCCTCAAAAGGAGTCATTTCATTAACATATCTATGAGGGGATATATTATGAATGTGATTTGCATAGTTAAGTGCCTCAACCCAAATATTGGGAGGAAGTGCCTTTGCATGTAGCATGCAACTATCAATCTCTTTTAGAGGTTTGTTTTTCATCTCAACAACCCCATTTTTCTGCAAAGTATATGGTAATGTNTGAATGTGATTTGCATAGTTAAGTGCCTCAACCCAAATATTGGGAGGAAGTGCCTTTGCATGTAGCATGCAACTATCAATCTCTTTTAGAGGTTTGTTTTTCATCTCAACAACCCCATTTTTCTGCAAAGTATATGGTAATGTTTGTTGAAATTGTATCCTAGCCTCAAGAAAAATATTTTGAGCATATATATTGACATACTCCCCCCCATTATCTGTACAAAGGTATTTTATATTTCTCCCTCATTAAGTCGCAAAAAGTCCCTTGAACTCTTTCAAACACTCAAATACCTCAGACTTCTGCCTATGAAAAAATACCCAAGTATATTGTGAGTAGTCATCCAAAAATTTAAGCACATACATTTCCTTGTGTTAATTTTTCAAAACCCCAACCCAGTTTCAGTCTCGCTGATTTTTCAGCCAAATTTAAACGCCAAACTCAGTTTCAGCACTGTTTCAGCATATGTTACAGCCCTGTGTTTCAGCATATACACACAGCGGTGTTTCATCATATGACTCAGCACTGTGTTTTAGCATATGTTACAACGTTGTGTTTCAACATATACTCACAGCGGTGTTTCAGCATATGACTCAGCACTGTGTTTCAACATATGTTACAGCATTGTGTTTCAGCATATACTCACAACGGTGTTTCAGCATATGTTACAGCACTGTGTTTCAACATATGTTACAGCACTGTGTTTCAGCATATACTCACAGCGGTGTTTCAGCATAGAAAAAAACTTAACAAAAAATAAACTTCAGAACTGAAACATGAGGATTATGAACATCGTTTTCAACGCAGAAATAAAATATCAGCAATATGCAAAACTCAGAAAATATAGACACAAAGATATTCGGTCTAACTTCGACCCTGGAA
>SNQJ01S0032094.1:4481-62327 GCA_010110895.2 Picea sitchensis
AAAATAAAAAAATAAATAAAATATATTTAAATCTCTTTACGTAAAATTAAAATTGAATCAAAGTAAAAAGTGACTCACCTCATTTCAGATGTCCAAATGATCAACCCTTTGAAGAAGCCAAAAAATAATTTATGAAGACGACAAAGAAGTCCAGAGAAACTACAGAGATTATTCTGGGTAAAAAAGGTAAAAACTACAGAGATTGTTCCCGTTCAAAACCCTAGATATATAATCTTAGAAATAAAATATCTCCTAAAAAATAAATAAACAAATAAGTATTATTATTGTTCAAAACCCTAGATATATAATCTTAGAAATTAAAATATTATTTGCGTTGAAAACCCTAGATATATAATCTTAGAAAGTAAAAAAAAAAAACAGAGAAGTATTATTCCCGTTCAAAACCACAGAGATCTACTATGCTCGTTCCAAACCGTGGAGAAATATTAATTTCAAAACCACAGAGAAGTAGTATTCCCGTTCAAAACCGCGGAGAAATATTATTTCCGTTCAGAACTGCAGAGAAATATTATTCCCATTCATAACCGCAGAGATCTACTATGCTCGTTCCAAACCGCGAAGAAATATTAATTTCAAAACCGCAGAGAAGTAGTATTCCCGTTCAAAAACACGGAGAAATATTATTTCCGTTCAGAACTGTAGAGAAATATTATTCCCATTCAAAACCGCAGAGATCTACTATGCTCGTTCCAAACCGCAGAGAAATATTGATTTCAAAACCACAGAGAAGTAGTATTCCCGTTCAAAACCGCGGAGAAATATTATTTCCGTTCAGAACTGTAGAGAAATATTATTCCCATTCAAAACCGCAGAGATCTACTATGCTCGTTCCAAACCGCGAAGAAATATTAATTTCAAAACTGCAGAGAAGTAGTATTCCCGTTCAAAACCGCAGAAGAGATGTAGTTAATTTTCCAAGATGAATTATAATGGTGAATTTCTAGCATTTTATACAACAATAATGAAGAGATGTAACACTTCACTAGACGACATTTTACATACATTTAAATTATCTATTTGCAACTAATTGTTAACTTATTATTTTTGGTATATTACAAGTCATTTCTTCCTAAACTACTTCATTCACCTCCAATTTCCTTATCTTGTCCCATATCTTAACCAATTATTCCTAATACATATGCACTCTATGCCTATTTTCCTCAACAAACATGTAATTTAGTAATTATTGTGTACATATGATGTAACTTATGTGTAATCATGATTTATGATGATTTATTAATGATTTGGATTGAATATTTGATGTTTAAAGCTCTCTAATTACTTTGAATGATCTAAGCAGACCTTATGAAAACAACACCTATTCATCCAGTACCTGTTTCAACATTCATCCAATACTCTTCTCTTCTGGTACCAATGTTGTTCTCATCTGGTACCAATGGTGTTCTCATTTGGTACCTATTTTTGTTCCCGTCCGATACCAGATATAATTCAAAATTTTGGAATGCTTCTAGAGGAAAATTGGGGGCATGGGTTTTGTCCAGAGTGACGTTTACATGCAGTCAGTCTAGTCAGAATTCAACCAGCTCACATGTTTGTACCCCCAACTCAGGGGGAATAATTCTGCAAAAATTAGCAAGCATCTCAAACTGCCAACTTGCGGCTCGATTTTCATGCAGATGGCATCGTATATAGAAATTCTACGATATGGGTTTTGTCTAGAATGTGGAAATTTGAGTAATATGCATGCACTTTTCCAAAATTTGAGTTTTTTTATAAGATATGGGTGGATCTCTATTGGCACAGGGGAAGACCCAAGGTTCACCTCTCAAGAGCACACCAACAAAACCCTAACTACCGGCCCTTTCGGCAACACTTACGAAGCAGATAAAGTATCACCTTAGGTAGAGGCAGAGGTGGTTGCAGGACTCCAATGTCTGCAACCTTAGCTGGGACACAGATCTTTGATTACAATATTCTATCAAAGCACTTAGTAGTTACAGTTCATCAATATTCACTTCACAGATAAAACCCTAATTATAGAGCAATGCAGTATTCAACCATATCCAACATATAGACGCACTTAGCATAAGGGACTAGATCATATCTCACATTCATCCATATTATTAAGCATAAAGCATCACAAATCTATCTATCATTCATCTATGCCAAAACACTAAGCAAGTAAACACATAAATACATCAATAAATTGCACAAATCATAACAACACAGGATATACGTGGTTCACCCCCAGCCTGGGGCTATATCCACCAACTCTTCATCTTCTTTATTATATTTTGTCAATCATCTATATGCACAGATCCATAAGATCTTACTCTACATAGGACAGGATATTTGCGTGCACATCGCCAGATCCTCCTTCCTTGAGCTAGGTTACAACACAAAGCTTTTACTCAATCCCTTACAGTCACTTGCACTTCGCCTTGCAAGTCTCACACATCATGCACAAAGCATGTACAACTATCACTTGCACTTAACACTTGGTATCACACACTTTCTCTTAGCACTTAGCATCACATACACCCCTTGCGCTTTTTCACTTAGCATACATACGCTTCCTACTTACATCGTATAAATTTCTATTTATACATTACAAAATGGGCCTAAACATGGGTAAACCCTTGGGCCGACATCCCCATACCTATTACATAAGCCCAAAACCCAAAAAGCCCTAAAAAGGGGTTGAGATCCTATGATCTCCGCTTCGACTTGCACTCCGCCTTCGATATCCTGTCGAAGTCCCAAAAGTAGGTCAAAAATGACCAAGGATCCTCAAAACTTGGTCAAGGACCAACAATTTCTAACTCGAAAATGCCCAAATTGATGAAAAACCCAGATTTTTGGGATTTATCCTAAAATTGTAAAAAATGTTTTCTAAGTTTGGGGATTCGGTTTCATCCATTCCTTTATGGATTTTAGGTATAAATAAGACCTCATAGGTATGAGAAAGGAGAATAAATTGTTATGTTGTAAGATTGGTTCTTGAAGGAGAGGAATTGTTATGTTGTAGGTTTGATTTTTGAAGATTGTTGATTGTATACCTATTTATGAAATAATAATATAGTTGCAGCTTATGGATTTTATGTGTGTATTCAAATATTCTCTTATGTAAGTTTATTTTAGGAGATGCCTTGTTGGTACGACAAGGGCCCAATGACCCAATCAAGGTAAGCCTCTTTGTATCTAGTTGTAAATATAATTCAGGTTTTTTGTATGTGTGGATAGAATAATTGTCTATTTAATCACAACATCTAACTTCATTCTTGTTATGTTTCAGTGACACATTTGATAGCAGGTCATATAGATGTGTGGTACCTCTAAGTGAGTGAAAGATTTGTGTGCAATATAAGATTTCCGAGTGCAACGATTTCTGAGTAGTTATTTTTCATCTTTGTGTGAGTATATGAGAACAATCATTTGATTAAATTCTTTAGTGTTTTTTCTAAACTAAATGTTGTAGTGTGTGTTTTTATTTTGTCAATATAGGAACGAGTTGGATCTCCATCTTTCACCATACATAAGCCTATAATGGAGTAGTCCACCACATTTATATTTTTCTCCCATAATTGATTAGACTATAGCTTGCAAACAAAAGCACAATCAAAATCTCTATCTTTCACCCTACATGCATCTATAATGGAGTGTTTTACTCTACCTGGTATTTCTTTTAAGCTTGATCGAGTTTCCTTTTAAGAGTATGTAGAGTGTTAATTGTTGTTAATGTAGTTTCTCTAGGAGATCGATTCAAAGTTCATCTTTCCCTTTCACGAGCCTACAATGAACATGTCCATCACCTAAGCAAGAACTTTAGATCATATGCTTGTTTATGAATTTTGAAATGTGTGGAGAGTGTTATCTTTGAAGTGTGAAAAAAGAGTGTTTGTTTTTAGATTGTTTTCTTATGTAGTCTATACTCATCAGAGGTAGTAAACCACATGTTCTTGGCACATATACTGTAACAACTCTATTGATTACGAATCTCGATCGATAATTTATGTTTGGTAATATATTATACATATAATTGCACCAACACATTGGTAAAGATGAGTGCCTCAATCTAAATTCTTCATTCTCCCATGTAGCTTAACATTGTAAAAGGTTCCTTCATTTGATAAGGTACTTGTTGACACTTCTTGAATGAAGGACTCTAGCTTTGACTTCTAAGATACCTTCAGGTTCTAGTACTAGCTTCCCTTCTTCATCTAGAAGGGGTAGTTTTGTCTCTATATGAGTTGTTGGACCCAACTTCTTCTTCAAACACGAGACATGGAAAACATCATGTAATCTCCCATTTTTCATTTTATCCAAGGCATAGGCTATGTATCCTACTCTATTCACCTTATAATACCATGATAGATATAGTGGAAAGAACATATAGACATTCTTTTTTCTTATAGTACAAAAACCAATTCAATGTATCCAAGAACGAGGGTGTGTTTAAAATACAACAAACATTTCCAGAGTAATGGGTAATAAGACATTTGAAACTTTTAATAGAAAATTCGTATAATAATGAAAAAGAATAATTTAGAACGTATTATTGCTTAATGTGTTTTTCTATAATATGTATAAACTAGTCCAAAAATATACCAAATTAATATCCCTACTATATATACCTCATAGAAACATTAATAATTTTATATTATTATTTTTGTTTTTCAAGAAGAGTAGGAAAATTAAAGACAATTTATGAGATGATATTTGAAACATGTTGGTAGTAATGCCTAGAAAAATATACAAGGAAATGGTCAAATAATAAAAAATAATTGAATAACAAGAAGATATCTCCCAACAACAACATGCATACAAAGTATATAATCGCTGATTTTTTTATATGTGTAATTAATGAGTTTTATAACATCAAGTACATGTTTTCAATTATTTTGTTGCTATAGAAAAGAAAATAAAATGTTACACCTTCATCACATATGATAGGACAACAAGACAAAAAAAGGTTGATCACAAAATTTGTGAGTACTTTCCTTTCCTTAGTTAACATTTCATATTTGTTGTGATTTTCATATTTTACTCAATTTAAACCATCCATGAAAGTTTTCTACAAGGTACAAGGAAGATTCATCCAAACATTTGATTGATAATGGATTAAATATGAATTGTGTGTGGAGTATTAAAGGTTAATTGAGCAATTTGTAAATAGCTATGTTGTTTTACATCCCCTATTTTATAGATTTTGGAACAATAATAAAGTTTTAATAAATTTTGTCATGTTGTATAAGAAACAAAGTATGGAGAGGAGCCAACAAAATATTTTTCTCAGGAAATGTAATTGAAAAAAACCCTCTAAACACTTCCCCACGATCCATAGATGGAAAGCGGGGTAAACTGTTGGCCCTAATTACAGGGCCTCGCCCCAGGGGAATCAAGAGAGTCGAACCTATGACCATCAGCAAGCATGATGAACTCATGTTTGGATTTAGACTAATTGAGCTAACCCTCATGGCTAGGATCTAACAAAATATATGTTACAAGACAACATGAGGCATGACTTCGAAAAATGTATATTTTTCATGAAGCATTCACTGCTACGGTGTGTTTATTGATTTCTGCAATCACATATATTATACAAAAAATGTTGATATACTCATTACACTTTATTTATATGTTTGTAGATGGAAGAGGGAGAGGTCAAAAAAAATAAAACTAATTAACAAATCATTGAAAAGAATCCAACTAGAACATTCCCTACAAGTGATAAACAAATGAGGCATGCAAGTATCTCAAGCATTGACAACAAGTCGAGTGATGAATGATGATCAATATAATTGAATGTTACAAGTTTAATATTTTGGATCGTCTGCCTGTAAAAATCCAAAATTTTGTTTAACATAGACCTTTATATTGTTCCATTTGGTATTACAACATGTTACCAAAAATTGTAAAAACAAAATTGACATTTTGTTTATCACACACCTTTATATTGTCCCATTTTATATGATGAATGGTTCCTTATTCTTATATAATAAAATATGTTTATTTTTCTATTGAAGTGTACATTGTTGTGAAATGTTATGTCACCGATTAAATGTATACATTATTACAATGAAGGTATATGTAATCAATTGATATATTTATTTAAATGATATAATACATTAATGACATAATTATATCTGGACACATTTATTAAAATAAAATATTATTATTATTATAAAATTTATTTGATTTTTTGACTATTTTTTGAAATTTTATATAAAAAACCAAGAAATGAGAAGTTTTATTTGCATAGTTGCAAAATAATTAAATCGCACATAGAGAATTATGGTATTGAAACAAATAAACTTATTTTCATCTTTTGTATGCATTGGTGCATTTTCATCATTTGTATACATTGGTGCATGTTCAATCTATACGCTCTATTTTACACATGATTTTATCAGGCATCGATGCACCTTACATGTATGTATGCACCAATACTCCTTGTATGTATGAGAGTATTGATATGATTTATAAAATACAAGCATTGATGTAGGTAACATGTATTCGTGTGTTTTTAATTAATAAATCATCAGTTCTTATACCTATAATATGCACATTGGTTCTCCTTATTACAACATCAACATATTACCTTCAATGATATTGTTACCATTATTGGGATTTCATAGTGCACAAGGAGATATACCGCGTTGGTGCTTAACAATATTTATCACATCGTTGCTTTAGATTATATAAGATGCATCAATGTGTCTTGAAAAGTATTAATGCACTACTGCAACATTATGTATGTGTCACACCGACCAAAAAACCTTCACTAAAACATCTTGTCACCTAGATTTTTTAGTTATTATAAACCTCCACTAAAACCTATGCAAAAACCTCCTCTTTCTTTAGTGAAGGATTTTGTGGATGTTTTTATTATAAATTTTCCCAATTTCATAACACTAAAAACCTCTATTGAAACCTTTGCAAAATCATGTTTTCCTCGTAGTGACATAAAGGAGAGGCAAATTTCAATAAAATTTCTATTGGTTTAACATTTATTGTAATTATCTTGGTAAATAAAGAATGCAATAGAAGGAATTCTATTGTTTACAATGTTATGCTTAGAATCCAATTCCTTTGTATGAATAACCAACTTGCTTTTAAACATTCAATGCTAGAAATTTTGATGAGGATATATATTAGTATTAATGTGCTTAATTTTTTTGTGTTTGATCTATTGTTTGAGAATTAGTGCTCAAAGGGTAATCCGGGTTGTTTTTACCACATTTAGATATTTCATGTAAGCTACCAACAAACTCAAATATCTGCATACACTAAAATATGTGTCTCATTAACGATATCCACAGACGTGATCCTCTATGCTTCTCCTCTAGCTTGCAAGGCCAATGACCCATTATAACATGCTTTCATTTTATTGGTTTTAGCTTGAAGGTGTTTGACATGGATATGAAACCATGAAAATGAGCTTAGTATACCCATCCTTGTAATGCTCCACCTCTCATGAGGTTTATGTTGGGTCATGTAGCCTCTTGTTGCTAGGCTATGCTAAATCCATAAAACTAAGAGGAGGATTGGTAGTTTCTATTCCCAAATAAAACTAGATCTATTACTCTACAACAAGTCAAAATTCACAGCTAGGGTTGGAATTTGATGTCACTCTTATCCATCAAAATAAATTTTATGTAAGTGTTGTGTTATAGATTCCCTTCACTTCACATTCATCCAAATTTATAACCTATCAATGTTTCCATGAATTCCAATATTTCAAATAGAAAATATCATAACATAATAAATTAGCTTATCAATTCATACCATTCTTTCCCTTTAACTGAATTACATACATGCCTTTATCAATTTATAAATTGATTTCTCTAATGATTGATATACTTACTGTTGTATTGATTTATAAATGGTAGGCCTATGTCTTGTGCATCTCATCGACATGTATACTTTGTGGAAATAACACTATTTTCTACAAACATGATATCCATGCCAAGATAAAATAGTACCTTATTATGCAATATGTCAATCAATAACACATTGTTTCTTAAAGTCAACAAGGCATTATGTCCCCACTACAACCAATCTCGCAAACAAAGTTGAAAAAATGAATGATTTAATGACACTACTCTATTTTGTTTCATTGTTGATTTATCTATTATGACTAGCTAAGACCAATGCCAACTACAAATGCAAGTCAAATTTGTTGTCTTAAAATAAATAATGCACTTTGTTTTTTATTGTGCATTCACAACACTTTACTCAAGCATTCTTGCAAAACCCCATAGCTATCATTTATTGTTTCTTCCAAGCATGCATGTGAATTTTATTATTGTTCAGTCAATGGTGATTCATACCATACTTGATATCCAATTAAATTAAGTGGATGGTTGTCCAGGTATAATGGTGAGTGAAACTATATGAAGCATAGCATTCAAGACTATTTGAATGTGTTTTGGCTACCATATGACTCATCCTAACATTGGCGTATTCAATTAACTAACTATTGAAAATTAGTTATAACTCTACCATGCATACGTAGTTTTCACTCCTCTTCCTTCTCTTGAACATAAGACAAACAACTAAAAGGAAAATGTTTATAAAAGGAGGTGCATTGCCTTTACCATACAATAAACCTAACCTATTTATTGGATTAGGATGGTAGTTAATTGCAAGTTAATTGATCATGTTAATTATTGGCTACATGCTTCAACTCAATGTATAGAATTGTAGGAAATGGTCCACACAATGTGAAATTAAAGAGGATTGTTGTAGTCCATTATTTACACAATGAGAGTCACCAATGAGTAGTGTATATGGATGAATCATTGTAACAAATGGTTCACCCTACAAAAATGCACACTAGTGAAATACACCACTAGAATTGACCCAATGATCTAGCCAATAATTAAACCCAACAACCAATCACAATGTTGTGGGAATTGAATTGATTATTAAAACTTTTTAATTGATTAATAAAGAGACTATAGGTGAATTTATTTACAATGACAAAAAATAAAACCCAACGATTCAAAAATACACATATGTGATCTGAAATAGATTTGAATCGTAAGACTCGATACACAAGTGCAATTTGACAATTAAATAAGGTTAAATAAAAGAAAACGATGATGAAAGTTCTAATACTTTAAGAAAAGTAAAAAGAGAAAAAATATTAAATGAGAAATCAAAATGAAAATAGGAGAGAAGAGAGCTAGGAATGAGAAATGAAAGAGGAAGTATTTTAACCTTCCCATTACCCCTATATCTACCTATATCTCATTGTGATTAGACTCACACAAGGATTTTTGTTGGCCAAGAGGTGATGATGCACAAGACAAGTTGTGTAAATTGTTGAATGATCATAGAGCCATGAGATGCATTGTAACTAGATATTGTTGAAATAGAGATTAAGCAACCCTTTGGATGTTGGTTTCAACCCTTTGAATGTTGGTTTTCTCATTTGGGTTTCCAAGGTAAAATATCATGTCTTATGATGTGGTTTAGTCACTATGTCTAATAATTTGGATTACTTTTCTAGAATGAGTGCATAGTTTAGATCCAAACTTCTTTCTCTATTCATTATATTAAATGTGAGAAAATTATGCATAGTAAAACACATTTTTTTTTTTCCTTCTGGGGTGGATAATTCAATGGAAAGCTTTATGAAAATGAGTAATTGGTTTTTATTATAATATCTAACATTCTCACAAAAAATTGGGCACTGTTGAGATATTATTGTGTAGAATTATGAGATCAAAGGCTATAATGAAAGAGTTGTTGCATATTTTTAGCTAGTTTCCATTTCTAATCCTTTCAATTAGCAAATGTCTCAACTTTCTTAGGTCATTGGTAATCATTTAAGACCTAACACTCTCACCTTTTAGTTTTCCTTACTAACTCGATGTCTTTTATTGACTACAAAAATAGATTACAAGCCAGTGTTATGTGGAAAGTCATAGTTGTGAACCATTTGGGAATAGAGTCTAGCAAAGTGTTGTTTTTTTTTTGTCAGAAAACCAACCCAATCTATTCTATTTATCAAGGTAATATATACAAAAATCACTTATTGATGTCCTGTTGTTGGGGAAACCAAACTAGCAACAATGGAGAAAATTATTTTCCCATATAGTTTGTACTATGTTCTTTAGTAAAAACAAACTTACATAGTTATAAAAGTAAACATGAGTTTTATCTATCTTGATACATTCATCCTATAGGATGTAGAAAAAAATTCCTAAAGCACTCAAATTGTAGATCATTCAAATAGACTAAATGGGGGAGAGGCCACTTTCCCTATCTTGGAGTTGTTGGTCCTGAGGCTTTGAGGTAGCACCATGTTGGGTCTCTTCATGGAGGTCCTCAACATATAAGAGAGCGAAAATATCTTGGAGTTGGTGACGCACTTCAACCAATTTCTCTTTCATTTCCTCATTTTCATCTTAATTTTCCAGGATAATACTTCCTATAAAAGTCTTTATATGCCAATAAAGGTCAATCATTTTGAAGTATTTAATATATTTTTCTCTTTAACTAGACAAGTTGGGAACCCAACTACTAATTTTAAGTTCAAATTCCTACTCATGCATGGTAGCACTCGCATGGAGGATGACAACCTCCATAGTAGTGAGTTCCTCCTGGATGTGGGGAGGAATTTCCTCTATGAATTCACTAGCAATGGTTTAGGAAGATTACATCACTCTCATACTAGTGGGCTTCGGGCTAATATTCGTAGAAGTTGAGGGGTTGGAAGGGTGTTTACATCCTCGATAGTGTCCTCTATAATAACCATGGGTGGGAAGCATGGTTGCAGAGGCTTGAATGTCTTCTGCATTGCGTGGGGGGGTTGGAGAGTGTTTACAGCCTCATTATTATCCCTCTGTATGGAGTGGGAAGCATGGATTTCTGATTTGGAGACATAGGCATAGAAGGAAAATGGGAGGAGATAGGAAAATTCAAATGAACGTCAGAATTCAGCAGAGTCAGAAGCCTTGAGGGAGGATATCTTTCTCTCTTTTGCATTTCCATTTCTATAAAAATTCGAAATATCAAACCAACTAAGAACCATAATTCCTCTTCGACATAAATACCACTCACCATGGTCATGCTTCATAATGGGGAGGTCTTCCCACATAACTAAGAACCATAATTCCTCTTCGACATAAATACCACTCACCATGGTCATGCTTCATAATGGGGAGGTCTTCCCACATATTGGAGTAATTATTTTTAATGTTGGTCATTTCCATAGTTGATCTAAGGTACAAGAAGGTCGATTTGAGTAGACATATCCCTATCAAACATAATTCACCAGACGAACCTAATATAACTCCCCATCATCTCGTGAATGTGGCCATGTGAGGTGGTTTAACACTGCACTAGACACATTGTCTCCCAATTCTTCTTTCAAAGGGGCTCTCATGTCCTCCTTACCCATCCCTATCACCCCATGTAGGGTGTCTACCAGAGTGTTGTTACACTTTACCCTCAACCAACATTTCCACTACCTTTAGCCAATGTAACTGCTTCAGCTGCCGCAAGTGATGATTAACATGGTTATGGGATTTTTATTAATTATTTGTGGGTAACAATGGAAAAAGGGAAAGTGTTTCTCTCCTTTGGGAATGCTAAATAAATTAGTTTTTATGAGTTGCTAAATTTATAAAGAGTTGGCATTTAGAGTTTGTAAAGGGGACCACCTATTGTTAGCATTAAAATTATTTATCTTGGTGAGATTGAATAGTAAGTTCACCTTTGATTGTTGTAGCATGAGAATAGAGGTTGTTGGCCATAGTTTGCAATATTTTAATTTGTTAATGTTGACCTAACATTGCCAATGAACCAAGTTTCAATTGTCTATATATTGAATGTTGGAGTTTCATTATACTTGAAGTTGGTTTGACATTTAATTCTAGAGTAATTTATTCTATTGATGTTGGAGTGTTAGATGACATGGTCATTGAGCAAAGTGTGATTTTCTTCATTCTTTCTAGAAAATATTAATCATTATTCATATTAGAGCAATATATACATGTATTTACTCTTTCTAGAGTGTTGAATATGACTTCTAGTATGAGAAATATTATTATCTATGTATTGAAATTTAGAAGTCTAACATACCTAGTAACCTCTGTGAACTATTGAGGCTACATGGTACTCCATAACCACACAAAATTTATGCCAATTTGTTTCTTTGTTACCTCTCCACATTGTCCTACTATTAATTAATTAACGCATGGAGAAATGGCAATGTAGACTTATACAAACATAATTGAATCTTTAAATGGGGGATGACACCATTGTTTACAATTGTAGGCCTAAACATACAACCAAAATGAAAAAAAATAAAACTAATTCAATTCATAACAAAAATAGCATTGCTTCAACATATTCACAAATAAATCATGAACACTTATGTTTCTTGAAATTAACCACCAATGGATTACAAAAGTAGGACATTGCACCCAACCATCGGATATCTATTGCACTTAATATCTGTACAACAAAGGCCACCCTCAAGTTGAGGCTATGAATCCACAAGAATAAATTTACCTATGGATGGATCTAGCTCTCTTCACACGACCCAATTCCAAAAATTAGCAATTTGTTAACCCCTAAAGCTATCCCAAACCTCCAACCATATTTCTCGTCATCTTTCACAACCCAAGGAATGAGATCCCCTTATTTTCTATGCAATCCCTTAGGCTATCCTACTTCCCTCCAGGGTGCCAACACAGTTTGGCTAGGAAATCTCGCTACTAGGATTATCATTATTATCATTTTTTATTAATTTTCCTCATTAACAACAATTCCCTTAAATAGTCATAATTCTATCGCATCAGTTTTCCATAATTTATTATGGAATTCATATGACAACTTAAGATCAGAGAGAAAACTCGAGGAATAATGAACATCAATCCTCCCTCACATGCCCAAAACTCATGGAATATATTTTTCATGTATAGGAGAAACCACATGCCTTCATTAGAAGTACACTTATCTCTCTTTGACCACTAATTCCAATGTTAAAAGGACTTAGGATAACCATAAAGTAAATTTTTAATAAATCTAAGGTTAAATAACTTATGGTAATGCTAAAATACTATTATTTTTCCCATTAGACCCTAAGACCCCTTCCTTTCCCCTCTTGTGGAGTCATATCCCCCATTCTTTTTTTCCTTCTCCTTTTGCATCCCATGATGTATTTTTTTATTATCATTCAATGTACCATTTTACATATTACATCATTCATATTTTAGCCATTCATCATGTACACATATATGTTATCGGTCTAGGGATCAAAATTGAGGTATTGCAAAAAGAAAGTAACCTCAGTTGGATATCAAATTGAAAAAAACCCTTGTGTAAATGGAGAGAATGTCATAATGATGTTTATTATTTAATGGAACATTAAACATAGTCAGTCCATTCTATTTATTTACAAGAATCTTAAGTATTAGGTGGAGTGCAACCCATATAATTGATAGTCCATCTAAAGGAGTCAATTGGTGTGTTCATCAATTGAAATTTAATTGAGCATAAGTTTGTTTTGCTTATAGAAAATCAGGGTGCAATTTATTTCCATTTGTTGGTATCTTCCTTGGCATTACAATGATTACAATAAAACCATCCTTTCATGTTGTCTAGAGAATAATGTTGCAGAGAATTTTTCACCCATAATTACAATTTGGAATAGATGCATTCTAATCAGTTCGGAGAATAGTTTACAGAGCCCATATTTCATTCCATATAGGATATATGATGGGGATAAATGTGGGTTATAAGTCTCGCATTTACAAATCATAAGGTATCAAAGTAGTTGAATTCTTGACTATGACACAACTGTTATAACTTTGAAGAGAAAGTAAACTCATCTTGGGTAAATAAAATAAGGAAAGGTTGGAAGACCTATAGGCCATCAATGTGAAACTTCAAAAAGAGAATAGGAACTTGAAGGAGAAGTTCCATATGTTTGACCATAGGATAGAAGAGATGGATAAGAACATTGAGACATAAAAAATACTACTTCCATTGCTAAATAATTGATACATTAAATGTCAGTAGTCCCTCCTTATTGTGTTGGTAGATTGGGACAAGATAGTTCAACTTCTACTAGTGGAAGAGAAGGTCATTCAGATGGATAGTTGGAAAGAGGACAAGCTCACTAAAATCATGACTCAGTTGCACCAATAATTGGTTGAGAAGGAGAAGGCATCAATAAGGATATAGGAGACTATCCAATAGAAAAGGGAAGTGAAGAAACCATCCATAGCTACCATAGAATTTAACACCATGACTGAGATAATTATGGTAAGTTCACCTTCTTCAAACCTTTACCAAGAATATTTTGGTGATTTTGAAAAGGATACATGGGGTATTAGTTCCAAATTGTTAAGGCAGATAGGTTACGATGTACAAGGGCTAGGGAAGACAAGACAAGGCTAAGGTTCAAGCATGAAGGTTTAGGTTTTGATGGCAGAGAATAAAATAGCATGAACACCAATATCACCTATGTGAAGGAAAAATACATGGTATAATTGGCTTTCTCATAAAAATAAAGAGAAACAATAAATGAATATGGTGACACAATGCCACTCCATCCTTCTTGTGGAAAATTATAGGAGGGTAGCGACAAGGACAATGAAAAGAATCAACTTGCACCAACACTTAGAAGAAGTGGCAAGCAAATAATTTGGAACAAGAAGAAGAATACCAAGAGGTACGCATCAAGAAAGATATCCCTTGTTTTTCACTACTACACAAATAAAATCCATAGTGTTTCCAGTTGTTGGTACTCTGAGGCATGCAATTCATTATGTGGGAAGAAATGCCATCTTAAGGAATATTAATGGGAGAACAAAGCCACATGACACAAAACACATTGTATTAAGAGGAAGAATGTAAATAAGGCTTCCCCAATATAATAGAAAAATTAGAGGAACCTAGAGAAAATAAAGATGTCAAGCAGTCCATGCAATTTCAAGAATTTTTATTTCCACTACAAGATGAGTGAGCATTGGGAAGAAAAGTGTTGGTGACTTCATTCAAAGCTTCACCCTATAAACCACACAACCAATAGAAGGGTGTGGAGAGTGAATTCTAAAGGAGATGAAGATCTCACTGCATCTCTAATTCAAGGAGCCAAAGTTGTATAAGGAATTATAACATCATAGGAGGTCAATATCATCAACTATGTGGACAACAAGTTGATACCAACATCAAGGGAATCCATTATCGAATTGTTTCTTTTGATATTGCAACAACAAAATTCATTTTTTGAGATGTTCCAAAGATTGATGCATGGAGACCAATGACTTTGGGGTTCCTTGGAACTCCATGTAGCCAATGAAACATCTAGAATGCTATATCACTCATGTTTCACCAAGTTTTCCACTATCCATTCCTTACACTACACAAATATTGAGAAGAAGGTGCTATTATCACACACAAAGACTGTAACTCAATTGACATTCCAGTAAAGATATTTTTCCATGTTAGGAAGCAATTGTTCCTAGCAGAAGAGGGAAGACCACACATCCTCTTGTGTATTTGTTCCATGATGGTTTATGCTTTCTAAGTCTCACTGAATAAAAGAAGACTAGATTTCAACTTGGATTTCAATGGTTTCCAAGATGGACCATATCCAAGTTTGAGAATGAAAGGGGAATGCACATTGAATATGGGAGTGAATTCTGATTGAAGAGTTTGAATATGAAGATAGTTTAGAGGAGATAATCAATGAGAACAAATTTTCACTGTGGGAACAAGCAAGCCAACAAATAGATCCATAGACATAGTTGGAACCCAATCCGTAACCATAGTTGTAACTGGGAGCTAAAGTTAGAGCCATGATCTAAATAAGTAGAAAAAAGGCACATTGATCCAAAGATTGGTTTCCTAGAAGATTTTGGAGACCAAAAAGACTCTTAATGGGAGTGTGTGATCTAAAAAAAATGAATGGTTGTAAGACTTAGTGCACAAGTGAAATTCAACAATTAAAGAAGGATAAATAAAATAAAAGGATAATGCAAGTTTTAAAAAATAAAGAAAAGAAAAGAGAAAGAAAAATATTGATTGAGAAAGAAAAATAAAAATAGGAGAGAAGAGCACTAGGAATGAGAAATTAAAGGTCAGGTCTTTTAGCCTTCCCATTACCCCCATATCTACCTACATCTCATTGTATTTAGACTCACAAAGCGTTTTTTGTTGGTTAATGGGTGAGAATACACAAGACAAGTTGTGTAAAGTATTTAATGGCCATAGAGATATGAGATGCATTGTAACTAGAGATTGTCGAAATAGAGACTTAGAAGCCATTTAAATGCTAGTTTTTCCATTTTGGTTTCCAAGGTAAAATATTATGTCTTATGATGTGGTTTAGCTGTTGTGTCTAATATTGTGGATTTCATTTTTGTTTTGAGTGCATAGTTTAGAGATAAATTCCTTTCCTTTTTCATTATATTAAATGTGAGAAAATTATGCATAGTAAAAGATTTGTTGCAAATTTCTATCTAGATTGTATTTCTAATCCTTGCAATTAGAAACTCTCTTTCCTTTCTTAGGTCATTGGGTATCCGTTAAGGCCATAAAATCTTACCTTGGGGTTTTCCTTGCTGCCTAGGCATATTACATTGACTATACACAAAGATTACAAGTCAATGTTTTCTGTCAAGTCGTAGTTTTGAACCATTTTGGAATAGAATATAGAAGAGAGTTTTTATGCCTTACCCTCATCCAACATTTCCACTAACTTCAGCAAACATAACTACTTCAACTACCACAAACGATGATTAGCATGCTTATAGGAGTTGCATTAATTCTTTATGGGTAACAATAGAAAAAAGGAAAGTGTTCCTCGCCTTTGTTCCTTGCCTTTTTGAATGTTAAACTGTTTACTATTTATGATCTATTAAAGTTATACAAAGTTATCATTTAGGGTTTGTAAATAATATCACCCATTGTTGGCATTGTAACATTTTGCCTCTTGGTGATATTGAAGAGTAATTTCACTTTTGATTGTTGTAGCATGAGAATAAAGGTTGTTGGCTAGAGTTTGCAATCCTTTAGTTGTGTCAAGTTAATGGTGCCTATGAACCAAGTGTTTGTTTTATTTATAGTGAATGTTGGATTTTTATTATACCTATTGTTGGTTTGACATTTAATGTTGGAGTAATTCATTATATTGTTGTTGGAGTGTTGGGAGACATGGGCATTGATCAAGTGTGGTTTTCTTCATTCTTATTGTAACACATTAATCATTATTCACATTGTAGAAATATATACATATATTTATTCTTGCTAGAGTATTGCATAAAACTTTTGGTGTGAGCAACATTATTTTTTACTATTGCAATTTAGAAACAAATAATCTTGTCTAGATATCAAATTGGAAACAACCATCATGCCAATGGAGAGAAATCCATAGTGATGGTTATGATTTGATGGAACATTAAACATAGTTCATTAATTCCATTCATTGCTAAGAATCTTCATTATTCGGTAGAGTGAGACGCATATAATTAGAAATCCATATGAAGGAGTCAATTGGTGTGTTAATCAATTTTATTTTAATTAAGCATAGTTTTTTTTTTTATAGCATAGTTAGGACACAATTATTTTATAGTTGTTGGTATTTTCCTTGTCATTTCAAAGCTAAGAACTAAACCATCCTCATGTTGTTTGGAGAATAGTTTTGTAGAGAAGTTTGGACCCAAAATTGCAACATGGAACATAGACCTTGTAATCATTTCAGAGTAGATTTTAAAGAGGCCATATTTCATTATGTAGAGGATTTGTGTTGGTGAGACATGTGGGCTATAAGTCCCTCATTTATGGATATATGTTAGCATCTACTATCACATCCAAACAATTTGGTTCACAATGAAATAGACCTATGGGAACAAAATTACAATAAACCACATGAAGGAAACAACCAATCGATTCCAAAGAATAGACAAAATGAGAAAATAGAAACACCATAGAATAAGTTCTTAGTCACACATCATAAGACAAAGGTTTACCCTAGAAACCCAAACAAGAAAAATAACATTCACTAGGAATTTTATTTATATTAGGAAATCGTTACAACGGTGAGCCATGCATTCTTAATCAAGGTTTTAATGCATTATTCCTCATTGGAAAATTTGTATATATCTTTGGTTCATAGACAACCTTCTATATTCAAACATGATTCTTCTTCCAAGTCCTTCATTTCCTACTACTGCCCTACTCCATGTCCTCTCAAGCTCTCTTTCTCTCATCTCTTGAATTCCCTTCTTATCCAAAACCTCCATATTTAATGGGATACCTTGGAAGGTGTTGATGGGTCAAAATGACCTTGGTCCACAACAAGGGTTATCCCCGGTATTAAGTCCCAATTAGACCTCACATTGTTTGGAATAGGGAGCCCATTTTAGATTCTAGCTCAATAGTCATTATTGATTTTGGGGTTTACCATTGCAACATGGTCCATCATTTATGATTTTCTACACTAAAGAATTAAATGTAGCTAATATAAGATGCAAATGCATGTGTCCAAACACGACTAAAAATCATTTCAAAGCAATCACATAACCACACATGATCCTATCCATGACTCATGAATTATTTCATTGAGAATAAAGAAAATAATATGTGTAAATGATTTCAAACCTAGAATAATCCAACGTTAAAACAACCATCTATAGTCCTATGCTCATATATTCAAACAAACAGTTCCAAATAATAGAAATAAGAATGCAACAATTACACACAAGACTAGTCTACATTGTGATATACATTCTTACCAACTCTAGTGCCAAGCAAGAGCAACAAAATAGTCCACAACATATTACAAATAGGAATTAGAGTTCTCCAAAACAAATCTTGGCCAAAAATGGATTCTCCTCATTAAAAGTTCTAGCAATAGTACATGAAAGTTCCAAGAGAAAAATGTATTTTCTCCTTAGAGTTTCTAGCATTTATAATCATTTACAAAATAATTTCCCTCGCTTTTCTTAGTGGCCAAGTGGTAGTCTTAGTTTCATTCAATAAATTTTACCTCTCATTACTTTTCTAGTGAGAAACCCCCCACTTTAACTACACCATGGTTTAAGATGTAGATAGAGCGAATAATTGTCTAAAAGTTAATCAATTTACTCTACCCCAAACATACCAAAACTAATGTAAAGAAAGCAAATAAGAAAATATATCAAGTAACTATACCTTTGATCCCATGTCTAGTGATGATCTCCTCAAGATTGGAAGTTCCACTGACTGCACATCTCCTCCCAAGGTTGACCTACATCCAAAGATAGGCAAAAAAGAACTACAAGCATGCTATTCTATTCATGATTTAGGGTTAGATATTAAATTCTAAGTATAAATCAATGAAAATACTCAAAACATCATCATTTGGGACAAGAAAGTTTGATTCTTTTATTCATCATACAAAGATTACAACTTACAATCTGTGTCGGCCACCGTTCCACGAACCTGTTCCAAGCTCCTCTTTACCATTCTCCAAGTGCACCTCGAATGGACTTCTTCTCTCAAACTTTTGATCACCTTTATGGAAGGTAATAGGTTGAATGGATGAAGAAGGGGATGATGATGGAATGATGATGCAATATCTCACAAAAGGCAGCAAAATCTTGGGCAAGGAGGGGAAGTGAATTTGGGAAGAGTTTCACTGTTCTTATGCTTGGATGTGAAATGAGACAATAAAACCTCCTTTTATATGACAAAAGGATGGTTATTTGGTTGGGTGATGGGCTATAGAATATGGATTAGTTGGGAAACTTCCAATAGCCCATAAATTTCAACAAATTCCTTGAAACTTTTTAATTTTTACAAATTTTGCAAGTAAACGCAGGCTATAATGGTGAAGCAGGTGTATGTATGCAAGATGTAGTGGTGCAACAAGCATATGTACGCTGGTTTTAATGGTATAGGGCACGTACATCTTCTAAAAAATGGTTTTTTAAAAAGATCTTCTTAGCAGTGCTTTGGAAAAATATGCAAGTAAGAGAGCCAAGGCCATGTCTACATGAGTAGGGCATTGTAGGGATATAACAGATGCCCCCTAATGTGTGAGGTCAGAAGAGAAATTGATAGTCAAAATACATTACAATATATTCACCAATGTACGAAATCAAGTGAGCCCGGGACCAGAGTTCGAGAGGTGCCATCTGCAAAACAACAATTGTCTCTCTGAGGTGGGCATACCCATGCTCGGGATTAATTAAATCATGGTTGCCAATAAAATACATTGCAGATCCATGTCATATAATTATATAAAGTGTATCCACGAGCAATACACAATGGATCTACATCTCAAAACCAGTCGAAGATATACAAGTATAGTATCCATATTCAAGAAGCTAGTAACGCTTGATGGCTAGAGATGAGGACTTCATAGATCGAGAAACAACTTCAAGATCTTCAAAAATCAGGTAGGAGTATAATGGGAGTGTATAACTCACTACCCTGAGGTATTCGATGGCTCATCGGGAAAAGACACGAGGATCTCGATGATCAGGCAGAGAACTTCGTCGATTTTGAATCAGGAATTGACTGGACTCTCAGGATGGTCGACTCATGAAGGGAAAGAGAAAACTGTGAAAAATACTGACTCAGGTTGAGTGAAACTTCCCTTGGAAAAAATAACGAAAGATGATCAAACTCAGGTAGCATGACATTGACATAAGTTCATGATGCAGGGGGAAATGTAAACTCTCTATGTGTTTGGAAGAGTAACCAAACGGAGGAGGACACAACTCTATGTAGCGAGAACAACTTCCTAAGGTCATACTAGATCCCAATTATTGGCGAACAAATGGAAGGATGTGCTTTTTCCAAGGGAGACTCTCTGTGCTACTGAAAAAAGAATACATATTTCCCGTCCCATCTTTTTGGAATATTTGATTTTTTTGTCTTTTTCAATTTTTTAAGAGCTTGAAAAAGAATAAAAGAATGCTACGTTACAAAGGGGGAACAAGTGTCGTAAGAAAGCATACGAGTTCCAAGTGCAAGGAATATACTAATTCTCATAGCAAGGAGACATGTGCAAGAAAAGGACACTCAGGGAAAATTCCTCCATGGGTCAAGGTGTTAGGTCGCAAAGGAAAGAAGTGATGCAAGGCTTGCATATAAGGCATGCTTCAAAGGTTCAATTGAGAGAAACATGGAGTTGGCATTAGGCCAAAGACGCAAAGATGCAAATACAATTAAGCAAGACACAATGAGACCCCCTTCCATGTAATTTTTACGAGCCCAAAGAAGGTAAGCTCGGTAGTTTTTTCACGTTTAGAGAGTTTGAAAAAACGTAAAAGAAGACTCCAGGGAGTACCTTTTTCGAATATAGTCTATTCAGTTCAAAAAATGGTTAAACTTGCACCGAAAATATGTCTATTCAAAACCATTTTAATGAGTGTGACAAATAGGGATGATTTTAAGGATGGAAATTTATTTTAAAATGTAGAAACCTTAGTGAATATAACTAATCCTTCATATGCCAACTATCAATGTTTGGCGATATTTTTATAAAAATATTCAAATTTCTAAGGATTTTATATAGTTTGTATAAAATTTTGGCGATTTTTAAGGTAAAATAATTTTATCTTATAGAATTTGGGCAAATCATTTTTACAATAGCGGATATTTTTTTGGGAAAAACCATGGAAAATTAGCCCATGAGTGAAATTTAGCCCCTAAAATCATCCTTGGTGACAAAGACAAGATCACTCAGAAATATTTTTAATTTTAAGGAGTCTGAAAAGAGATTAACTATTGACTCACAACCTTTTTCTGAGTTAAGTCTCCTTAGCCTGAAAAGGTATAAAATTAACTTAGGAGAACTCTCATGGTGAGACGAATCTTTCGAGGTGTACCTTTTTCCGCTATAATCTACAGGCTGGAAAAAGGGTTAAACTCATGCCAGTAAATGTTCTTTTGAACCAATTTAACGAGTGTGAAGGAACAAGGTCAATTGACGATCTTTTCAATTTTAGGGAATCTAAAAAGATCTTAACTATGGACTCCATGGGGGTTCCTTTTTCGTAAGTAATCTCTAAGGCCCTAAAAAGGTGATAAACCAAAACCAAGGAGAATGTTCCTTTTTCGAATATTTAGTCCCTTAGGCCCCAAAAAGGGTTAAAATTATGCCTCAAAATACTCTTCTAGCGAATCAAATTTTGTAGAGCATACCTTTACTCGTAAAATTATCCATTCGAACAGAAAAAGGGGTAAACTACCGCGAGATAAATGTGCCTTCAAATTTTAGTTTGGTGAGCGTGAAGGGAAAAAAGATCCCTCGACAATATTTTCATGTTTAGAGAGTCTAAAAAGGTCTTAAAGAAGACCCCAGGGGACTACTTTTCTCAATTAATCTGGACAAGATCGAAAAGAATAAATACAGTCTCGTCAGATGTTGCTTTTGAATTTTAAAGAGAGATTGAAAGACAACAAAGTGTGCTCATTTGGGAGTCCCGAGGGTAAGGCCAAGAATGATGGTGCATCAAACGAATGAGGCTTAATCTCGTAATCATGACAAGACTAACAAGGACTCCTGAGCCTATAGTCATTACTGACAGCATGGACACCAAAAAGTAATAAGGATCTACCTATGGAATCCATGTAAAGGTAGGCTCTACCACCTAATTACAACACTTCTAGAATAGCAATGAAGGTTCTGTGTCGCACTTCGGTGGGGTCGATCCTATGGAAAATAAAAAAATACAACGAGATGCAGAAAGTGGAGACGAAATCCTAACTTATATGCAAAAATTTGGAAAAAATGACTTTTACCAAAGGATACTAAAAAGTGACCCATCCCCCAAAAGGTTACCAAACCAAAATGAAAAGAGTATTGGAACGTCAAAAAAGAAAATTAGAATCAGAATCAAGTCATCACTAAGCCAAGAAAAATGACAAAGGGGGTCAAAAAGCAGCAAAAAATGCCAAAAACGTCTATAAATAAAATTCGACAACTCATTTTCACCATTGCAATTCGAAAATTAACCAAAAGGAGAAACAAAAACCCCTTTGATTAAAGTGTTGATTCTGGGAGCTTCAGTGGAGGAAACAAACTTTTACTTGGACCAAGTACAAAATCATCCCTCTTGCATTTCAATATTTCATTTGTGCATTTATTTTAGTTTTTGAGGGAGTGTTCTCTCCTAAAAAGAGTGGCCCTACGTGTACGTGGGTTGTCCAAGGAAAACCTATGTATGTACTCGAGCATAAAACAATATGATCACATACATATGCGATTGTGGCCAATACAACCCGCGTACACCTTTGCAAGTTTGAAAAAAATAAAAATGCAAGTACTAAACTTCCTCCATTTTTCCATGGAACAGGATGTATGTCCACTAGAAGGAGAGGGAGCATGAGGATATTGACATTTTGGTCGAAGAGTACCCTATAGCCATTGACACACTAAAACAGTGTGGGTTATGGAAGTTCTTCCAGTGTCTGTTTATGAGGGCACAACCTATATTTCTCAACGCTCTTGTGGATTATTGGCACCCGGATGCAGAGGAATTCATGTTAGAGGGTCAGTCATTGACCCCCACGAGTGAGGATATTTAATTCTTGACTGGCCTCTCGAGGAGAGGGGAGATAGTGAATATGAGGAAATTTCTCCCTAGGCCTTTCAACATCGAGGATTACATTCGGATGTACTGTGAGGTCGACTCTAAGAAGGTAGGTTCCCATGTGTCGATTCACAAGATTTCCAGTTTTACTCTACAAGTGTTCTTGTTGTTGATTGGGAGGATTACTCAATCTACAGCTTTGCATCAGGCCTCCTAGGCACACATGCCCTATGCCATTCAGTTTCAAGAGGCACATATTTTTTACTAGAGTGTGACCATTCTTATGTGCATGAAGAGATAATTGATAGAGTGTCGGCATCGTACCAACAAGAAATTTGGGTTCGATATGATTCTATGTTCCTTCTTCTTCGAGAGGGTTCCCAGTCTCAGTCCCAAAGAGATAGTATGGGGGCATGTGGCCTCCTTCCCAGGAGTATGCAAGTGGGCAGCATTTCTGCCATGACAGGGTGGAGGGAGGACCATAGAGACCTTCGACGACAAGTTCTTTGACTGGTGGGAATGACATATTACGGTGATTGAGGACTACCCCTACGTCGAGATCAACTTCTCTAGAGATCTGGATATGCCCATGCCTTCCGGAGAAAAGCAAGGTGAGATAGGTAACATTCTTTTAAAGTTATTTAATTTTTAATTGTTTATATATATATTATTTTTATATGTGTATAGAGTATTGAATCCTATGTATCTTCTACATATAGATGTGGGACCTGTGTGCCCAGCGACCTTCACGAGGACTCAACGATGTCCTTGACTAGAGGTAGGACCACTAGCAGTTGGAGGACCAGCAGTTGCAGGGGGACCTCCAGCCGGAGAGGATGAGAGAGTTTTGAGACAAGTGGAGAACAACGTCACTGAGCTCACTCACACTGTACCTATGGCTGAGATCGAGGATCTCTCACCTTTTATGCAGCCTCACGTAGTAGTGGTTCCATGGACATGGGTCCAACTATTCCTGTGTTTTTCCAACATCGTTGTTCATTATGGCAGGGCCAATAGGCCCCAATCTTAGATAGGATAGACCTTTGATGTGTTGAGGGCACCTTTTTTACATGTATTTTTTTAGGGCATAAGCCCAACGATGTATACTGAAAACTATTTTTTGAGGCGTGTGCCCACCTATGTACTCATGATACTTTTTGATATATATATATATATATATACACACATGTTTTTTGTGTTATGGATTACATATTTTACAAATGTATGTACATGTGTATGTGTGTTATTTTCTTTTTATGTGTGTGCAACATGCCAATCTAATATTTGATTAGCTAGAGTATCTATCATATGATTAAATCTCCCAGGAACATGGATATATGTAATGTAATCAAAATAATGTTCTAAGAGATGTACCCTAAGGAAACGTTGGTGAAACGTGGGATCATAAGTGTAGTAAACTCCATTTAACTAGGACACAACTAGCTGAGCATCTAGGTAGAGCCGGAGGTGAGAAATTCCATGCGATAAAGCATCACGGAGCAATTCTATCGTTGCATTGTATTCAACAACATTGTTTGTAGAGTTTCCTAGACAAATACCTTTGGAAAATAGTAACTGGCCTCCAGGTGTGAAAATCACCCAAGCTACAGAAGAAAGCCTCTGAGTGTGTCGGCTAGCACCTTCCACGAACACAAAATACACCTCTGATTCACTTGACATCTGCCATAGTGAAAAAGAAGACATAAACAACTACACGTCCACAAAAAAAAAGACAAAAACTGTATAAGAAGCTATACATATGTACAAGAAGTCACCCAAGTGACCAACCTACGAGTAATACTTCTTGAGATAGAACCCATTTCTAGGCTCCGCCAAGGAATTTCCTTCAAAATCAACCAGATGGTAAGCGCCCTTCTTCAAGACCTCTTTCACAATGAACGGTTTGAACCACATGGATTTGAACTTGCCTACCCCCAGGGGATATTTTTCTCTATCATAGACCAAAACAAGATCGCCTTTAGAGAAAATCCAAGGACGAACGAACTGATCATACTGACACTGGACTCATTGCTTATGAGCCTCATTGGTTGAGGCTACATCATGACATTGTTCATTGAGCTTCTTGATATATAGTAGGCGTTCATCAAGCAGTGAAGTGTCCGACAATAATTCTACTGCCAACTTTAAAGAAGGAATCAGACACTCAATAGGAAACACTGCTTCCAGCCTATATACAAGTTCAAAAGGTGAAAAACCAGTGGCAGTATTCATAGACATTCGGTAGGCCCACAATGCTGAGTACAAAACCAAATGTCAATTTGACTTGGCAGAATTGATCCTCTGTTGAAGAATAGTCTTGAGAGAATTATTCACAGCTTCAACCTGACCATTCGCTTGTGGGTAATAAGGTGACAAATGTTCTTTCCTGAACCCAAGATTTGATGTTAACTTAGTCATCAATTTGTTTTGGAAGTGACTTCCATGGTGAGTGACAATCTCCTTCGGGATGTCGAACCTTGCTACTATCTGATTAAAAATGAAAAGAGTCATTGTTTCACCATCATTGTTAAACGTTGGCATAACTTCGACTTACTTTTTGAATTATTCTACTTCTACGATGATTTAACGATTCCCCCTGGATGAGGCCAGGTGACATGTAGTGAAATAAATCCCCCACTTGGTGAAAGGACCAACAACAATGACATGAAACATGGGAGAAAGATGTGCCTACATCTTACGGAAGAAGAGCTGACACGGGTAGCACTTCTTGATCGCCTTAATGCAGTCCTTGATTAATGAGGGCCAGAAGTAACCGACACATGGAATATTTTGGGTTGTTACCAACCCAAACAAATGACCACCACATGCTCTAGTCGTTCAAAAAGAGCTATGATTCTTCATGGATAATACATCGGTGAAGAATGCAATCCATGCCTCAACGATACAAAGTGTCATCGAGTATAAGATAATTTTGTGCCTGATGTTGAATCCTTTGATGCTCATCATGGGAATCATAAGTGAGGCACTTCAAAGTCTAGAGATAGACTAGTATATCTCCATACCAGGGGTCTGAAGATGCAATTAGAAAAATATCTCCCTTTATAGGTGATTCATCGGGTGTGATATCACTAGACTCGACCAACAATTCCAAGATGAGTTCGGCAAAGACCAATGAATTTTTGGATTTTGTAGAAACAAAATCCAATTCAAACTCCTTTAAGATTACTATCCATCTACTAATATTTTTACCAATGACCCATCGTGTTAACACGTATTGGAAAGGGCGCACAATGACAATGACGATGGTCTTGCGAAGAAAAATATAGTGACGGAAACGTTGGACGGCATGGACTTCCGCCAAAGAAAGCTTCTCAACATGAGAATAGTTGAGTTCTGGCCCAACTAGGCCTTAGCTAAGATAATATATAACATTCTCTTCGAGCAACTCATCTTCTTGAACCAAGGCCATGTCGATGGTCGACTCTGCAACATCCAAATACAACAAGAAATATTTGTTATAATTGGGAGGCCGAAGGAGTGGGGCAGACGTAAGGGCACGTTTCAACTCTTCAAAGGAGCGTTGATCAACTTCATCCCAACAAAATGGGACCCCCTTTTTCAAGATATGCATAAACCCTTTAGTGATCTCGGCGTAATTCATGACACAAGGCTCAAGAAAATTCGCTTTCCCCTGTAAGCTCTGAAGCTGGGGCATCATGCATGGGGGAGGAAATTGAACTATCACCTCAACCTTGAGAGAATTGACCATGATCCCTGTTTTCGAAACAATAAAACCTAAGAGATGACTTGATGTCATGCATAAACTGCACTTTTTAGGATTCAAGTGAATCTGATATTAGCGACATCGTTCAAATATTAGTCGAAGATGAGCAGGATGATCAGATCTCTTGCGAGGGCGTGATGCTAGATCATCAATATATGCCTCGAATATATATCTAAGGTCATGAAAATAAAATGACATGGCACGTTGAAAGGTGGCTCCATCATTCTTCAGGCCAAAAGGAATCTTACGATACACGAGCGTGCCCCAAGGACAAATAAAAGTTGTTTTATGTTGGTCTTTGGGTTTGATATGAATATGATTGTATACCGACAAACCATCCATGCATTAAAAGACCTCGCAACCGGAACACTCATCGACAATGTGATCGATGAACGAGGTGGGAAAATTATCTTTCCGACAGGTCTTATTCAAATCACATAAATCCATGCACACACGAATCATACCTTGTTTCTTGTTAATCAGAACCGAGTTTGACACCCATTTCGTCAACTATACTGGGTAGATAAAACAATCTTTGATCAGTTTTTCTACTTCTACCTTAATTGTTGCCACCTTTTGAGGATTCACTGGACGAAGCTTCTGTCAGACTGACTTGGCATCAGGATAAGTCGTAATTTCATGCTCGAAAATTCTTAGGTCTATGCCTACCATATCCTTGTAAGACCAGGAAAAAACATTGCGGAATTCTTTGAATAACTCAGTGTAAATTCAAATCTCTTCAGGGGAGAAATCTGCTACGACGAAAACATTCTCCATAATGCTAGGGGTTCTGGAGACATCTATTGGAATCGTTGTAGCGATACTTTCCATATTACCTTCGACATAAATTTGTGCTTAGCCAAAGGATTGATAGGACAATAATTATCTCCATTCACGGTCGAAACAAATTCTCTCGCCTATATTCTCCTTAACTTGGGAAGGAAGTAAGACCTGTGATGTAGATCATCCCAAGGTCTATCGGGACCAGTCAATTCCTTGAGAATCGCCTCGTTAGAGGGAAAGACCAGGTCTAAAGGATCTTGAGTGGAAAGATAACCTTGAGCCCAAATAGGCTCGATAAATGGATCTAACTCATGTGGGGGAGTCAGATTGGGGTTGGCCGAAGTTTGTTGGAAAATGTTGTATGCAACCTTAGCCACGGACAAGGGCATGGCCATGCCAAGATGCCATTTCCCTTTCATCGAAGCCAATGGGGAATTTAGACTCCACGAATCGTTAAAGTAACTCATTCAAAATGATGACACTTGTATAATTCCATCCCTAGGTTGGTCGAGAACAATCGATATAAGCTTGATATCGCCAGAAGGCGGTGGGTAATCAAAATTTCCCATCAACGACGGAAACAAAACATCACCTAAGTTGATAGTGTCAGGTTGTAGACTATCAATCATCGAGACCATGGAAGCCCCTGATGAAGGGTCAGGACGGGAGAAAGACAACTGGTCAATGGTCACTATCTAGCCCTCATGTGGAAAACACAAGACCCAAAAAATCGTAGCAACCATTTCATGCATTGCATAAGTCCAACTCCTTCCTAACAACAGGTTGTAGTCGAGAGGTGCATCGACCACTTCAACTTCGACACACACGATTTTTCCTCCCAATTGCATGGGGAAAGAAGGAAGGTTCCCATGTGTTCTGAACGACCAACCGTCAAACATTGTTAGCAACATAGGCAATGGGGACAACCCAGGCTGGCCAATGGCCTTCAAACATGCCAAAAAATAATGTAATTCAAGGCACCCTCATCAACCACTGTACGGAAAATTTTTCGAGTAAACGATTTTGTGGTGTAAGAAAATACTATATGAAATGCAACATGGTAAGGAAGATGAGGTTTTAAGTCGAATGGATAAAAAATGATCGCTCCTGGGTTACCAGTCTCTATCGATACCAATGTGGATAACATATCTTTTCTTTGCGAAGGGAAACTCCAGAGGACCTCCAAAGCAGACATCGCGCAAGGGTTCTATGCCAAATCTTCCACAATGGAGTAGTTTTGGGCGAACCTTGCATTTGGATTATGAGAAGCCTTCTTAAACACACCTTTTGGGACATGATTCATCATTTCACCCACCGCCTTCTCAATTTGGAGAGGATTTGGTGGGTTCGTGGCTTCTTTTCCCTTCTTGACAGATTTCAACATTCTGTAATCTCATGCCCTGGTTGCTATATGATCCTCGACATTCATCAGTAAACATTCACGGATGAGTTGTTATTGGCAGGCACGGGGGGTCCCTGATTGCCCTCTGTTGCACTCGAGGATGCTGAAGCCTGAACCATGTTTTCACCTTGTGGAAAATGGTTCATCAGCACAACAAGTTGTTGTTGTGCAAATATCTTCTGAGCTTATACAAGCCACATGCACAGATGAGTTGGGTGATCCTACGTGCAAAGATTACATAGATACTTCGACTTCTTCTTCTCTGTTTTCCCCCTGCCAACATTATTGGTATCCTTTTTATCCCCTTTACCCTTCTCTTTTCGTTGTTTATTCTTTCCCTCTAGCTACTAGTTGGCCTTAGGGTTCATCGACTGCACAATGTGTATGTCTGACGTATGGGTAGGGGGAACAACTGAACTCAGAGTCCTGCTGGCTAAAGTCTGTTATATCGAAAATTGTTCCAAATGATTCAACAACAGGTCTGTGGACTTGTTTTGTGCTGAGCCCACAATACTATCAGCACAGGGTCTAGAATTTTTCTTGGCCTTATTGATAATGGACCTCGGTGCATTTGGAAAAATATCATAGAGCATGTTGGACTGAGAGTATATCAGTTCAAGCAGTTGCGCTCTCATAATCGCCTCCTCTTCTAAAAACACTCTGGAAGTCGCTACGCCCTTGTATATGCAGGGAACCGAAGACTTTAGGAACCACTCAAGAAAGAAAGTAGGAGGGACCTAGACCTTAATTAATCTCTTTTGACACTTCCATTCATGGATATTATTAGAGATGTGCTCGTCCTTGGTTTTCTCAAAGTTGGCCAGCAATTTAGTGTCGGCATTGTATCTCACATGTAACTGGAAATGGTTCAAGAAGACCATCGCCAAGTCATTGAAGTAAGAGTAACTCAAGTGGTCAAGATCAATATAACATTTCATGAGACCCCCTATAAGAGTCAATTGAAAAATATGCAACTAGACAGAGTCATCCCTCAGTGAGTTTGACGAGCAACATAAATGAAAATTCGTCACATGATCACCTGGATTCGCACCAGGATTTCCTTCAAATTTTGGAATATATGAGCGAAACTTAGTCGACATCGGGGGCCTACTTGAATCGTGACAAATTGGATCATTCAATAATCTCGACAAGTTTGGCAGATGTAGCGTTTCCAGAAATGGTAGTTTCGGTTGTGAACTATTTACAGGAAAAGAGGGGTCTAGAGTTTGACTAGCACCAGGTTGCCAGGAAAAGTTGTATTGTTGGCTAGGGTTCTGGTAAAATCATGGCCTTGACCAACATAGGGAAACTACGCCTGTTGGGGTATCATCAGCTGACTCTCTTAATTGAACAACATAGTTTCTGTCAGGATTTCTCTTTGCATTGTGTTTCAAGGACCTTGGAATGGGATGCCCCTAGTTGATCCAACAATCATTGGTATGGAGACCTGCTCGGGGTTCTATTGAGCATGGAAGGGATTTCCCCTGACCGGAATCTCTTGCAAGGGAACTGATCCCTGCCAAGGATTCCAAAGACCCTGTGTGGATAAAAATCCATTTTTCGCTCTCTGTGAAGGAATAGTACCCTGCATCGGGTTCTATTGACCAAAACCGGGGTTTCCCCCAGCTGAGACAACAGTCGAAGATTTTTTTTTTTCCCAAATGCCTCAAACAAATATAACGACATAGATCCCACTGGCTTTGCAGTATTTTCCCACTGGTGGGATAGTTTTGACCAACATGAAAAACAACAAAAGTGGAAGAAACTTGAATAGTATATATAGGCGGGCATATAATATGTATATCTATATATTCCGAGGTTATTAGCCCATTCAAAAAGTTGGAGAAGATATTCCTTTACTCAAGGTGGGGTAGTATTTTCACACACCCTACTTCCCCTATGGAATATTGCCGCTAAAAATTATGAAATAAGGGCTCTGTACCTACCCTGCCCCGATATGGAAGGTAATGAAGTGATCCATGAAGCTATTAAATGGAGTCCTGAACTAGTTGTTGCTTGTGAAGTATGGAAGGAGATCAAATTTGAATTTGAGGCAATGGATACCTTTTGATCCAGTGACTTTTGTTCTACCAATCGGACTCGGCCCAATCTTTTACCGCTACCACAAGGATTAGGCCAAATATAGAATCTTTTTGTTGTTCATAGGGAATGAATCGTTCTTCATAGCACGTACATTGCTTACTTACTCCATTTCTCCATTTTTTCTTTGTACAACGAGATTATTAATTACTCGTTGGCTTTATTTGGGACATTTACCGTTGATTAATTTGTATGAATCATTCATGTTCCTTTCCTGGAGTTTAGCTCCGGCTTTACCGAAACTTCTATTGTTTGCAGTTATGTTACCCAATTGTCCAATTGTTGCTGAGCAGTTCTCAAATATTAAACAAACTTCTCCAGATGGTAATCTTAATGTGTAGATTCTCTCTTCAAGCACTTGAACCTACTTGGATCACATCTGGGTAGATAGAAGCCGGAAAAATAATGATTACGCGTTATGCCCGTCGTGGCGGAAATATTTGGGTACATATATTTCCCGAAAAACCTATTACAATGAGACCTGCAGAAACACGTATGGGTTTCAGGAAAGGATCTCCTGAATATTGGGTATCCGTCATCAAATCAGGTCGGCTGCTGCTCCCTCTTCCTTAGGCGGAACCCCTGGTTGAGGAGTTACTCAGACTGCTGCCAAAATAGTAGTTCTTATACCTGTAATGTTCCTGGGATTATTTATGAGCAGTATTCAAGCTTGAATCTTTGCAACTCTAGCTGCAGCTTACATAGGCAATTCAGTATCAAACTTATTTGAATATAAGGGATAACATTGGAGCCCAAAAAACAATATGTATTCGAGTTCTAGGAGCAAGAAATCGTAAATGTGCTAGACGAAGGTCCTAAACTACCTCCATCAAACAAGATGTAATTAGCGTTTGTCCTGATTGGCTACTGAAAAGAACCACCGAGCGAAGGGGATGGATGAGGTATATGAACCCCACCGTAACAGATAGCATTAAAAGGGACAAAAGCACCCCTGGTTGACCCTTGCACAGGAGTGTTTGATATCCCTTCCCCCAAACCCATGGTCTGTAAGGTAGAGTAGGTAAGAACCGAGTTTAAATAAAAGTCGTGCATCCTATATGAGAAGGGAGGGCCCGTTGCACTCCGAGTAAATGGAGCGATGGTCAATCCCGATAACGGTATCAAACCACTGCCTAAAGTTGAGAGAGTCAAGACCACTGTGGTCCAGATTGGCGAAGGTGGGAGAGGAGGTAGGATGCCCCCTATAGTAGTAATCGTAACGGGAGTATGAGGAATCCTGAATGAAGTAGAAGCATTCGCTTCCATTTCCACTCATAGGACTAGCTGGTGCTTAGAAGGTGTCACCTCGGGAGGGACAACTTGAATCAATATCCGCACTGACAATTCAGTAGTCAAAGGGTTAGCTAGCCTAAGAGCCTCTACTTCAAGGTCATAAATGGTAGATTCCTTAGGATTTGATTAGTCTCCTTGCAGAGAAGGCTCGGGCATAGTTTCCTGCATCCTGGTCACTTTGAATGACCCTTCTTGTTCAAGTCTTCGACGTAACGGTGGTGTAGGTGGCTCCAATGTAACTGGTGACAGGCCCTGAAGCCTTCGTGACCAGTGGAGCTATTGATATTCCAGCTTGTGAAATGATCAACCGACACAGTAAGAATTAACTAGTGTTTAAACACCAAGAACACACTAAAAATATTACTAAAGACAAATCAAGCAATCGACTATCTAGTAGGAAGGATAGTTACACCAATCGATGCTAGAGAAACTAACCGGTGAAAATGAAACTCAAACATAGAAGAACCCTCCGGGTATAATTTGTGAAGCATGATCTGACATCTGCCCCAGGTACTGCGATATACTCCCATAGTCACTCGTGTAAGTCCCTATGATATGTGAAACTAGGTTGTCAGCATGCAGTGAGTCACCAAGTGGGTACAGTCGACAGTCGGGTGGACCGTAATGAGCAGGATAACAAGTTTGAATCCTATCAAGGGTATCGAAATAAAATGGTCCGGAAGACAACATAGGATCTTGAATAGATTCGAGGTCCATGAAGCTCCGTAGGAAAATGCAGTTTTTATTATTCTTGAGACAAACCCTCAATATATGTTCCCCACTACATTTAGTCCATCTTTGGAGGGTTTATCTCCAATACCTTTCCTCATACGACCTTGTGTTTATCCCCTATGTTAGAGGGGGGTCCCAACTAACTTTTACGACACTGGACTTAAGCACTCCCTAACTCAAACTCTAATGTTTGATTTAATTCCCTTGAAGAGTTTCCTCTCCAATCCTAATTCAAGGCCCTAAAACCCTAAACTAGTTTGTGAACCCTACAAACAGAAAAGTCTAGTGTATTTTAGATTAAGCATTCTTTTTAAAGGCTTGATTTACTCACAAGGTATGGTAGTGAAACTAATGGTGTTATAAAGAGACGAAAAAAGATGAGAAAATTAAAGCACTTGAAAGAAAAATTACTTCAAATTTAAAAGAAAAATTTTGTAACTAACTCTTTGTGAACTCAACTTTTCTTAACTAACATTTCAAGATCTTGTAAAGAAAACATAAAACTTTCTTTCACTTGACTACAAGCTACTTATGTTTTGAGAAATAAAAAATAACTTGACAATAAAGACTTTTTTTCCTCTTTGCAAATAATCAACTTTAACTAATTTACCAAACTGAAATGGAAATCTTTTTTTTTGAACCGCTTTAAAGAGAAAAATTGAAGTAAATATTTTTCTTTTTTCAAAGAAAGTAAAAAGGATAAAAAGAAAACTGAAACTAGACTGGAAAAGACCTTTAGCCCACTATGGATCATAGGGATTCAATCAAGAAAACAAGAAGGAATATCTATAACTCAATAGCTTGCTTAAAACCTTTTTAGTGTAAACACAAGAAGACTAAGAAAACAAGTAAACTGAAACCTATACACAGGCTATGGCCATAAACAAAGACTCTGGATTGATCCAAGAAAGCCCTGAGCAGTGTGAACTTCAATCAAGAAAGAGGCAAACTCCCTCTTTTTAAAAAAAAATCATGAAATAGAGATGCGGGTTGTTGCATCAGTGGCCTACTTATGTACGTGGGATGCTTACTGAGAAGAGCACATATGTACGTGGGATGACCCAAGACAGGGCGTGTACACCTATGTATCCTTTCAAAACTGAAAAGACCAGGCAGACTTACAGGGCATGGACAGCTGGTATGCACCCTGAAGGTGACCAGAATCCCTTGACATACTCAACAAACTTGAAAGAAACTTGAAAGGAAAACAAACCAATCAAACAACCCGAAATCCCCTAAAAACCCTAGAGGCAATCCGCAATATGGTCATCAGTTCTTCTATCGGGAAAACCCCCCCTTTAACTACACCAAGGTTTAATATATAGACATAGCGAATAATCGTCTAAAAGTAAATCAATTTTACTCTACCCCAAACAGACCAAAACTAATTTAAAGAAAGAAAATAAGAGAAGAGATCGGGTAACTATACCTTTGATCCCACATCTAGTGATGATCTCCTCAAGCTTGGAAGTTCCACTGACTTCACATCTCCTCCCAAGGATGACCTGCATCCAAAGATAGGAAAACAAGAACTACAAGCATGTTATTCTATTCATGAGTTAGGGTTAGATATTAAATTTTAAGTATAAATCAATGAAAATACTCAAAACATCATCATTTGGGATAGGAAAATGTGATTCTTTTATTCATCATACAAAGATTACAACTTACAATCTGCGTCGACCATCGTTCCGCGAACCTGGTTTGGGATCCTCTTTACCATGCTCCAAGTGCACCTTGAATGAAATTATTCTCTCAACCTTTTGATCACCTCTATGGAAGGGAATGGGTTGAATGGAGGAAGAAGGGGGTGATGAGGGAATGCTGAGGCAATATCTCACAAAAGGTAGCAAAATATTGGGCAAGGAGGGGAAGTGAAATTGGGAAAAGATTCACTGTTCTTATTCTTGGATGTGAAATGAGACCCCAAAACCTCCTTTTATATGACAAAAGGATGGTTATCGGGTTGGGTAACAGGCTATAGCAGGTGGATTAGTTGGGAAACTTCCAATAGCCCGTGAATTTCAACGAATTCCTTGCAACTTTTTAATTTTTACAACTTTTGCAAGTATACGCAGGTTGTAATGGGGCAACAGGCATATGTACGTGAGCTGTAGTGGTGCATCAAGCATATGTATGCGGGCTGTAATGGTGCAGGGAACGTGCATCTTCTAAAAAATGGTTTTTTAAGAAGAGCTTCTCAGTAGTGCTTTGGAAAAATATTCAAGAGGGCCAAGGCCATGTATGCATGAGTAGGGCATTTTAGGGCTATAACATACTTGACCTTCAAAATTACATATTCATCCCTTTTCTCCAAGAGGAATTTATTATATTTAATCTTACATTAATTTGGTGCCACCACATTTCCCCTTCGACCGTTAGATACATGCTTGAGGAGACCAAATGAATAATAATAAAATAATTGGTTTTTTTAGAGTAATGATATATAACACTTACACAAATCAGGGTTAGTCAAAGAACCAAAAGGTGCCAAAACACATGCAAATGTGACACATGAAACAAGAACCACTTTGTGATGAAAACAAAATTGACAAGACTGATTCCATACTCAATCATGACTACAACATGAGGTGGAATAAAACAACATGTAGTGAGTAAGAATCACCCTTTCAATTAGAAAACACTTAATGATTAAAAAAACAAGAGAACACAGTCAATGAGTAAAGAAATCAAAAAAATTGATTTGAAATTTTTTATGAGGGGCCCCAAGCCGATGGACTTGGGGGTTGTTGAGGCCTCAAAACTTGGTGACACACTAGATGAATCCATAATCTATATTAGTCCTCCCTAAATTATGAGCATGAAATTCACAGGATCATGTTCTTACCTTTGGGGTCATTCCATAGTAAATGTGAAGAAGGTACCTGAAACCTTTCATCGTGATGGATTCAAGGGTGATGCTTGCATTCCAACTAATGGAGATTGTTTGTTGTATTAATAGGATGAACGATGATAAGGTTTATTTCCTTAAACTATGTTGACAATTTAGGATAACATATTCATCGTACGACCAATACAAATTTGAGATATAAATGATGTTCACTAGGTGTCAATATATTATCCCTTAGGTGTTTCTCCACTGCCCACAAGCATCTTGTATCCCCAATGGAGTCACCATGGTATCACAAACCTTTCTCTACTTCCAGCGAGTGTCCATAGCCCCAATGGAGATATATGTATGTCCCCTGATTTGATTTCGCTTCCTTTCCCATACTTCCTGGTTAGTTTAATATATGCTTAGCATCCAGTGGATGTGGGAAGCAGTGACCTTCTTTTTTCTTTTATTTTTATTTTTTTAAATTAGAATGATATGGGATGACTTCCAACTATTGGGAATTGTCTTATATCTTTTCTACAACTAGCTAATTAAAATAATATCTTTTGATTTTCATCCTACAAAATTGAATGTTTCACCCTTCATGTGAGCAACCACTTAATGTATGGGTGGATCTCTTGTCACATGAGACTTGCTTTCTAGCCGATATGAAAGGATAACCATTGATTAATCATTCTATTAGGTCATGGTCCAATCACCATCACACTATTCCAAAGCATCTCTAATTTGTGTTCAGTATGAACTTTTAGTTTAGTTCATAAACTAGGAAAGACATGCAAAATACTTCAAGCATGCTTTATATGCACGGTGCTACCAAAGTGAGACAATAGGAATGAAATGCATGTACACAATCAACCAAAAATAGTGAGTTCAAATAAAATGAGTCGAAAATGTAGGTTTCCTTTAGGGGAATAAAAAGTGTCCAACAATGCCTTGCAACCACATTCAAAATCAAAGGTGGAAGCAGATCTGACTATGCAATTAAAATCAAGAGATAAAGCTTAGCTCTAAAATAGAATGAAACTAAAATATCAAATATTTAACAAGTGATGAGTAAAATATAAGCAATAAGCAAGGAAAATATTCTGAAAAAGAAAGTGTGAATGTTAGCATTGCATATGGATTAAAAATAATTCATGCGTCAAAATGCAACAAGTATTCATGCAACCTCTTGGAAAAGACTAATCCCTATGAAAGACTAGGCACATAGAAACTTGACTAAATGGCCTTCAATGCTAGGCTATTTGAGAATTGAATTTCACTTGTGATTTCTCAAATCTTCTAGATAATCATTGTGGCCTTGTGTTCCAAGAAAATTAGGGACTAAATAATTCTTTATTTTCTCCCCCTACATCTTTGATCCATTCATGCATTACCTTTGTGGTCTTGTAAATTTTGTTCTATGAGTAAAGTCTGTTGAGGTATAAGATCATCATTGTGAAACATTTTAAGAGCAAATGACCATCTACATGCAAAGCACAATTGCAAGCTGAGATGTGATCATTCTCTAACTCTCCAATTATCTCCAGAGAACATGGCCTTGCAAATTATCCTGAAGCACAAATCTGCTCGCAACATCACCAGTTCAAGTCAAGTGCATGCTATCAACTAGAAATCTATACCTACATAGGAAAATCATTTAGGACATAAGGTAGGTTTTAACTTTCTCAGAAGAAATAAATATAATTGAAACAAAAATTTACATAAAATTTCAAAACACGAATCAAAACAAACTGGTAAATCAGGTTTAAACTAATATGTCCCATGGATATATTAAATTTTATAGGGATTTTCTCTTTTTTTTTTCTCTATCCTCCTTTTCTTGGGTAATCAAGATCTTTAACGACTGGTATCTTCGTACAAGGCATTCATAAGATAAGACCGCAATGTGTTAAGCATGATACTTGAAAACAATAGATCATACCAACAACCAATCATATGGACTACTATTTTTAATCAATATGCAAAAAATAGTTTCATTTATCCTTCAAATTAATCCATCCTTCCTACCTCAAAATAGCTTCCAGCATAGTAGAACCTTATTGAAAAATAGGGTTGACCAAGAAATCCTTTGTAGAAGGACACACTAACAAAGAATTATTATGACATAAAGCATCAATTAATCCTACAATTAGGTTTGCATGAATTTAACACTCAACAAAAAGGTAAATATTGAATTAGAAGGAACACATACCTACTGAAATGCCTCAAATCTAATCTTTTAAATTATCAATTTTTTGTTCTAAATATCCTAGTAGAAAATGGGATTCCATAAGTTCTTTTGAGAAAAGGATGACTCTAGCCAGGTCCCAATGACATCATGAAAATGACTTCGGTGATCCTGGGATGCTGGGAAAGAATATGGAAGTCATGAAAATACCTAATTATGATGATCAATTGGTTGCTCTAGAGTGATGCTTACTGAGAACAACTTTCTGCTCATTATAATATTTCTTTCACCATGAATGTTAATTGGTTGTAAGTTTGGTTTCACCTCCTCTCGAGGTTTTGAAATATTACTAAAGATGTCACAATTTTCATATGATGATCCATTCCATGTATCTCTTGTAGGAGGTTGATGTTCTTGAGGTTCAATGTTTTTAATATGAACATGATCATCAAAAGATAAATTTCTTGCTAGCACCTCTCCTGAGATGGAACAAGGAAGCTTATGAGAAAATATGTCTTCTTTCTTTCTTCTAGTCTTCTCATTGTCTGCAATGAAGAATGTGGGTATTGTGCCTTTCAAAAGTGACCAAATTATCATATTTTCAACATTATTAAGCTTGGATACCCTATTTAATAAAGGAAAAGTCCCACTACCTATTGTCTCTTTCGAGTCACATTGTATATTTGGTGTCGTTGAACCTTGACCAGGTTCAATCTTTGAAACTAAAATTTATTTTTGCATCACACACAAAGGTAAACGATAGGGAAAGGTTAAACATGACCTTTCCTTCATACTATCCCTATTTAATATTGAAATTATATTCATTATTACTTTTATTAGCACCCCTATCAATTAATTGAATTATTTTGTAGACTAGTGTCTTATCTCCATCGAGCGATATGTTTAAAATTCAGGTTATCAAAGGAAGAAGAAATGGGATAATTGTGTGCCTCCACATCAAAAGGTGTACATGATGCATTATAACTCCTTTGTCTAGTCTTGTTGAGTTGTATCATTTGAACAGATTTAATTGTAATCTACTTCTTCTCATTATGCAAAGAGACTCAGGAAGTTAGTACCCTAAGTGTTCTTCTTTGATCATATGCCCAAAATTCAAAAGATAATACATTCAGTGCTATAGGGAATACTTATTCATTTGGGAGCTCGTGAATATTCTTTCCTAACTTCCCTAGTAATGTATATTCTTCTACAATAGACACCCAAAAGTTCCCAATTGTGATCTCCAACTTATTGATTTCCAATTGTCGGTGCTAAGGTGATTTTCATTGAAGTGAGGAAAATATTCTTTCAATTCTTTTCAAAAGGCTTCTGCACATGGCTTACTTATGAAATCAAAGGAAAACCAATCTCAAGACAAGCTTCAAGTTCAAAAACAAAGAAAAATATGTTATTCAAAAAGGGAAAATTCATGTGTAAATAAACTAGAAGTAAAGTAGCTACCATGAAACAAAAATAAAAAACATAATAAAAATTTGCGTGCCTTTATTTAAAAAAAATTAAACTAAAATAATCCAAAATATTATTCTAAAAACATGAACGAAAATAAAATCTATGCTACTTCTACCCTAACCTATAGTGGCTCAACAAATTTTATTTGAAGTCATAAAGCTAATGCAACCATTTAATTACCTTAATATCTACTGGGGTATCATGGAATTATGTAGGTGTGTGAAACTAAGGTATTACATAATGTTTGATAGAAATAATTAAAATATAATGAAGTTGGTTCAAAACATAAAGCATTAGATACTTACTAGTTTTAGGAAACCGTCGAGAAAAAGATAACTCCAAGAAATCTCCAATGATATCATCAAAACAATTTTGGCAATGCTAGAGTATTTAAGATGAATCCAAATATAAGTGATGTACCCTCTCATAGAGATTATCTTGTGAATATGATACAAGTCTAGCTGACAATGCTTATTGGATAAACTCATCATTTCCTTTAATATTCATGATGATGGGCTATCAATCTATTGTTGTTCCTCCATAGAGATCTGAAAAATCTTTATTTGTGGTATGCCTTGTCCCTTCTACCATTGGAATCTATTTAGAATGATTAGTAGTTATGGGTTGTATAGAATCAATGAATGATACATCAAGGATAAAACTCATTTTTGGAAAAGAAACATAGTTATCAAAAATAAGGTTTTTGTGTTCAACCATTGTTTCATTATATTCTTTAAATTGTTATTGCAAAGAGTTTTCATAATTGTGTACATTGGATGAACTATTACCATCAATGTATCTTTGATCAATCAAGGTTTGGAAAAATTTATGCTCTTCTTCATCACTCTATGTTTTATCATCGAAGAAAGGAAATAAAGGTGTTATTGTATGATAAGCTAGTGGATTTTCCTGTAAGTGAACATTATCAAACACATTTGTGTAGAGGGCATAGAAAAATTCAGAATCTAAAAAGGAATCGATATCTTTAGCAAGAGAGTTTGCATAGACCACGACACATTAATTATTCTCTTGATCTTTAAATTGAACAACTAATACAATTTATAAAGAAACGTTATTAGTCTATTCCCACTCTAAGCTTAAGAATTTTTTAAATCTTGATGGAAATTCCTTCGTTTCAATGACATAGTACTGGTTATAAATCATGTTTTCTCCATATTATCTTCTCAATTCATGAATTTTACTAGAGGATATAGGTTCTATGTTTTCCAATTCTAACCTATCAATCAAATTTACAACATCCCTGGAAATTCATTCTTCATTGAATACAAGTTTGAAATCATTATTTAAAAAACTACCCTTGAATTGTGATTTTAAGTCATATTATAGAGTACAAGAGACCCAAAGATCAGCATGTGGTCTCTATGACTGAAGTGGTTTCCTCATGGTGGGAAGTAGTTGAATTCTCATTGTGTAAATATGAATTAGAGCATAGAGAAATAGAAATACTTTCTTGTAGGTTAGAAACCTATGTATTCTATATATTGTTTTCTTCTACGTTATTTTTCAAACCAATGCCTCCTAAACTATTAATTTCAACAAGAGAAAACAATTTTATTATGGTGATTCTACCTCCCATAACAATAGTTGTGATGGATTTGTCTCAAAATTCAATGAGGATAAGATATAATGTGGGAAAAACTCAAGATGTTGCAATTTTTTCTCTTCGAGGGTAACTCACCTTCTTCAAGGATAAAGAGAAGGTATGAAAAAATATTCGAGGACTTCTTGGTCAAATATTCTATCATTTTTAGGAAACCTACAAAATATTTGCATAACTCTTTGAAAGAAATCATCCAGAGGCTCATTTTTGTTCCTATAAATTCCTTGAAGTTCACTACATAGTTCTTCATAGTCATTGTTTCTGGGAGCAGAGATAAAGACTTCCATGAATTGTATCCAACTATGAATTGATTCGGCTAGTAATTTCCTATACCAAGCCTTGATTTGTCCTTCCAATGTGAGGGTAAACAATTGACATATTTCATTGTCTCAAACAAATTTAAGATTAATATGTGTAATCTTAAATTGATTAAGATGCTTCAATGCATGGAATTTCCCTTCACAGTCGAACTTTTATTTTGACAGGAGATCAAATTTATTTACTAGGATGCAACTTGATGGTCTCTAAAGACTCAAACAATGATCCCATACAAAAAAATGGAGAGGAGCCATGGGATGGTTAAAACAATTTCTTATGGCTCCATGAGGATATGCTTGTTATCATGCCCTCCCTCTAGCACCAATTTCGTTCATAGGTAAAACTGAACTTGGTCAATAGTAGGGGTTACCCCCAGTAAGAAGTCTCAATTAGACCTCAATCCATTTGGAATAGGGAACCTATCCAGACTCTATCCCAACATCCATGACTAATTTTGTTGTTTACTAGTTGCATCCTGGTCCACCGTTTATGGTTTTCTAAACTAAATAATGAAATGAAACTAATATAAGATGCAAATGCATGCATTCAAACATGACTAATAGTAACCAGGAATCAAGCATAGAATAACACCTTCTCCTGTCAATGACCCATGAAATAGTTCTCTAAGAATAAAGACAACAATATGAGTAAATGATTGCAAACCCATAATAGTCTAGTGTTAAAAACAACCATCTACAGTCCTATGCCCATAGATTCAGAGAAAATTTCCAAGGGAAAAAAAAAGAATGCAACAACTACACATAAGAATAGTCTACAGTGTGAGATACATTCTTACACAACTCTAGTGCCGAGCAAAAGAATCAAAATGTCGCATAGCAGATCAGACACAAGAATAAGATTTCTCTAGAAAAAGGCTTGGCCAAAAATGACTTCTCCTCATTAAGGGTTCCAGTAATAGTATACGAGAGCTCTGAGATAAATCAAAACAAAAAAAAAAAATTCTCCTTGCAATTTCTAGCATTTATAATTGTTTAAAAAATAACTTCCCTCTCTTGGCCTGATGGCCAAGTGGTAATTTTAGTTTCATTCAAGAAATTGCCCCTTTCATTTCTTGGCCTTCCAAACTACATATTCATCCATTTTCTCCAAGAGGAATTTATTATATTTAATTTTACATTAATTTTGTGCCACCTCTTTCTCCCTTTGACCATTAGATACATGCTTGATGAGTCCAAATGAACGACAAAAAAGGAATCCGTTTTATTGGAATAATGATGAGTGTAACTCTTTTTCCTTAGGTTTATTGATGGACATGAATAATGTATGCATGGTCCCATGCTCAATATTTGTGCTACAGGTTTTCATCACTATCATTTTGGCTCCACATATAACTGTTGTTCATGTGTTGGTACTTCATCCTTTTATTCTTGTTACTATCTACGTCCATTTAAAAGCTCTATTTTCTCATCATTTCCTAATGAGTATGAATATGTAGATAACATTTGGAGATCCATCGTTGTATATTGGTGGTTCCTCCTCACCATTATGTGTTAGCATATGCGTTTTTTCTATTCACTCCCTCATACATAATGTATTCATATTATAATTTATAATCTCTTTTTCAATTCCAGTACTTAGATGTCATCACTACAAGATATGTAAGTTGCAAATATATAGAACTTCAAATCTTGTTTTAGAAAAAATACATTTACATAAATAATTCAATTGACAACTTAATAAGGAGTTCAAGTTTACTTCCTTGATTACAATCTCTTGTCCCTTTGATAATGATTTTTTGGACATATTAGTTGAAATGGTGTGTTATCAGGCTTCTAAGTTATTGATAATGTTTTTGTATTCAAATTTTGCAAATATATAACAAATGATCGGGAATATCCTAAAATTAATAACGTCGAAGTTGTAGAGCTCAATGAGACCTTTCCAATGACACAAAGAGTGCATGGAACATAGTTTGGGATGAAAAGTTAAGGTGAAAATACCAAAAACTATGTTTTGTCTTATGTGCTATGTTGCACCACTTTTAACTTTCGGTGTGATACACCTTGTTTTGCACCACTGTTGACTTTCGGTGCAATATGTCCTTTATGTATTGCACTTACTCAAACTTTGATGTGGTGTGACATGCTTTGGAGTGTATCACACTTACAAAAAAAATTGTGTGGTGCGACATGCTTTCAGAGTGTATCTTTATATGCCGTTTTAAACTTTGGAGCACCACAAAAACTTTGGCTTAATGTGCTCCTTGGTAAAATATTGTTTTATTCATACCATAAAGTTTCTTGGAATGATGTGCACACTTTAAAAAAAATCTTTCTCATGTGCACACTTTCATATGCACACCCCTTTGTCTTATGCACACCTCACCACCCCTTAGTCTTATGCATATCTCACCAAACCTTGGATAAATGCGCACTTAATGAAACTTTGGGTTAAAAATGTTTATCTCGTGTATTGCACCAAAAAGGAGATTTTGTGTGACATGTTATTAAACTTTTGGAGATTTGTCTATTACACAAAAAGTTATTTAGAGTGTGACATGTTTTTCAAACATTGTGTATCACACTTAAAACAATTTTGGGTGCAACATGTCTTTGGAGCATTGTTCATCACACCCAAAAAGAATTTTGGTGAAACATGTCATTACCTTCAAATATGTGTGCATCACATATAAAAAAAAAATTGTGTTCGATATGTTTCTCCTTAAAAATAATTGTGTCATGTGAAACTTAAAAATGTCCAAGTCTTGTTTTATGTGCCACATTTGAATCCTTTGGAGTTATGCACCATTTAAATCCTTGTCTCAATGAACCTTTTCTTGGTTGAAATAAGATCTAATAGAGTGATTGGGAAAATAAGTTTCATGATTCCTATTGACTTGAAAAATATCATTGAATAAGGAGAAAAAACTAATTGAAGCGCAAACTTTGAAAAGGGGTGAAAATAGTTAACCCAAGCCTCGGTGTAACCTGATTGATTTTGGTTTTAAAAAAATGTAGCTTGTTGATATGATATCCAATTGATGTGTTGTCTTGTTGTAGTGAAAAAAGGATAGGTGGGGATTTCCAATGAGTGGTCAAGCAACCCCACTCAAGATCATTTCATCAGCTTTCATAAGCAATGAGTCTCATTGGATGGGAAATCCTTGGTACATGTTCTTGTACTTATAGAACTTAGATTCAAATTATGTTAGTTGTGTTGGGTTTGTAATCCCACAAAACCTATAGTCATCCTATTCCAAAGGTGAAAAATCCACTTTGACCAGTACCCACAATTATGTGCAAAAGCATTTTTTAATAAAATCTCAAGCTTGGTTCTTGTCACTTGTTTACCCGAATTTAGTTATGTCAACTCCTTTGACATATGTGTTATACATGCTTTCAATATGTCAACTGAAACTCGAGTTATCCATCAACAATTAACATATTTTATCTTGAAAAAACAACCAACTTGCATTTAGAGCACTTAGTAATGAGTATTCGTAGAAGTGTAAATTATTTCTAAAAAATAATTTAGAGCTAGCTAATGCCTTGTGGATGTTGCAATCAACCCATGGATGATATATGGCACTTCCATGGATCAGGGTTAGTTAAAGAACCAAGAGGCACAAAAACACATGAAACAATAAGCACTTTGTGACACAAACAAACTTGACAAGACTACTTCCATACTCAATCATGAATGAAAAATGAGGTGGAACAAAACAACAGGCAGTTGAGCAAGGATCACCCATTCAAACATCAAACGCTGAACAATTAAAAAAACAAGAAAACACGATCAATGAGCAAAGCAATTGAAAGATTTGATTTGAAAATTTTTAGAAGGGGCCCCAAGCTAGTGGCCTTGAGACGATGTTGAGACCTCAACATAATACTAACCATCACAATAACCCATTTTCATCTTCCATGTCAAAATAAATTTTAGACTATTCACTCAACTTTACCAAGACAATTAAAATGCTTATTACAAAAATTTTAAAAAAGATTTAGTTAGACACAATTGAAATGCATATTATAAATTTTTTAAAAGAGATTTAGTTAGGATCATTTATTCCTTACCATCAAGTAAAGCTCCTCTCTTGTCATAGGCATTTTCCCGAATGAACTATTTAAAAATATTTATTAAAAGCAAAATTGAAATTCAGAAAATGCTCTACTCACCATTTTAACAATTTTAACAATGTAACCAAATATATCGACAACGTTTTTTGGTGTTGTCTAATTGTTCTATATTTTTCCCTCCTCGCCAGAATTCGACAACATAAATTTGCACGAAATCACAACTTTGTGTTGTTTAAATTGCATTTATGAATGTAGAAATGGATTTAGCGTGCTGAAAAAGCCCTGGAGCACTCAGATTATACATATTTAACCACTCAAATATGCAGATCCAACAATATCTCGCTGGATTTCGGGCAAATATCCCCAAATAATATGCCCGAAAAAGGGAAAAAACATAGCACATTTAGACAACACCTTTATTTTTTTTTAATATACAAGAATAAATATTTAACTTAACAACTGACTAGTAGCTTTGGAAAGTCGAATGCTTCTTACATGTGAAGAAAGCTATTGAATAAAATTGAATGCTTTCACGAAATGCCTAGTCAATGATTCTCACTTACAAACAATCCCATAAGACTTGAAAATGACTCTTTTTTTTGGGATGGGTTAAGAAGAAATAAGAATAATTAAATAAGAGAAAAATAATGAAAATATTCAAAATGTAAAGATAGTGAGTAAATGAGGAAATCATCGAAAAGGATTAGAACACACACACACACACACACACACACACACATATAACGTTATTGGATAATGAATTGTCTATAGTGGCTAAGTTTAGATTCATTTTTGCAATTATAATTATTAAGATGTTTTTCAATTTCAAGAGATTCTTTAACGATGTAGGTTCAACAATGAAGATTTGATGGTAGAACTTTGGTGTTATCAAAATAAATGAGATCGCAGATGTTTAGTGCTATGGGGATGCTTTGTGATTACAAATTTGTTAAAGTGATTGTGAAGGATATCAACTATATGTTCTTTAAGGTGGGTTTGGATAGAACAACTAATTTGACCAATGTAAATTTTTCCATTCAAAAACACCTCATACCCTCTAGTTAAGAACACATGTCTCTCCTTTGAAATGTTAACCTCCTCAAATATGTTGAAACAACATCATTGAAGATGAATAATGAATTTGTTTGACACTTGATTCGTAAATGGGATATGGGTCATTAAGCATTCCAAATTGAGAAAAATATATGATTTAACCCCTAAGACGATGAAATATATTTCATCACTAAATTATGCAAGAGGGGTAGTATGCTCACAATTTCCTAGATTTACTTAATGATATAGATGCATTACATGAATACCTGATGCATTACCTGAATACCTATTGTAGTGAGAAGGTAGTGGCATGGACATAGAATTATAATGGGATGTTAAAATAATTTTGATTGAGTATAAAGATGTGATGGTAGTGAACATTGTCCTCAACACATTAAGCACTTCCTTTACTGATGGAAACTGGATAAATGTTAGATCTTACATCGTAATAATCATATGATAAAGTGTCACTCCCTTTATAGGTGGATTATGGTATTTTTGAGATGGTTTCTTTATTATTTGACCTTGTACAATTTTTGTACTTATTGGCGGGAGAGTGAAATTCCCTTATCCATCTCAATTGTGTTTTGTGATTTTTAAGAGGTTTGCTAATATTTAGACTAAGGTTGACCCACTTCCTCCTTTTCCATTCGGCACTATCGCTATTGGTTAAATGGGGGATATTGATCCCTAAAATGGACAATTTGGTATAACCATGCAATAATGTACCTTGTAGTGTGGTTGATATGCTTAGTTGTCTTGATTAGCCCATGTTGGATATGGTATGATATCCATATACATGGATAGATAGGTGGCAAGTCAAAATCCTACACTTTACTAATGTTAAACTACTAGATGATAAAGGTATATAAAATCATAATAATGATAAAGGTAAATATAATCATAATAATGCTAAAGCGCTAAATGATAAAAGTAAATATAATCGTAATAATCATAGTTAACTTAATTGTATTTACATGTATGTTGAATACTATGTATATATTATTTCAATGAGGGATGAGAAACTATTCCTACCTAAGTTTGACGAACCAGACATTTGTGTTGGTCATGTAGCTTTAAGGAAACATTGTATAGTCCCTACAATCAAATTTGAATATGAGGTTGATTGGCACCTTGGAATTTATTCACACACAATATACATATATATAGATATATTTTACTTTACTTTACTATATTGGGATTGGGATTAGGGAATTTTATATTAATAGTGGTTAAAAAGGAATTTTATATTAATAGTGGTTAAAAAGGAAAAATTACAAAGACTATATGTTTACGGTTTTAAATAAATCTTTCTGAAATTGAAATTTTTCCTAACATTTATGGATTTATTTTCTGACTTTTTAGTGACTACATACACACTAACATGCCAACTATAACATTAATAAAAAAACATACAAGATACATATACAACTACAAACATTTATCTAAGTTAATTTTGTAGATTTGTTTCCAAGGAAATATGAGGTTGAGCCACTGCCATTTCTTCTTTTTGTTGTTGTCCATATTTTTCTTCCTTATCTTTGTCCTCGGCTTGCTCTATGGTCTATGCTGAAAATGTGGAGTCTGAAATTAATGCTTCGCTTGAGCACCGAATGGAACATTTTATTTTATAACAGTCCATTTCTAACTTTGATTTTTTCCTTCATATTCCCCTAGAGTATCCACAATCCTTTCATATTGCTCCTTTTGTTTCATGTTGTGCATAACTACAAAAAGAAATCTAAAGAAATTTTCATTATTGATCACGCACTCTTCATGCCTCCTTAAAACCTTATGAACATCTTTGATATCTTGAGGCTCCATTATAAACCCAATTCCAAAAGAAAGCTCGTAATTTACTCACGATAGTTGATGTAGAGGTAGTATGACCATTACCCTATGCCATAGATCATTATGCAAATATCCCTTGCCTCATAATGATATTCCTCCTTTACTTTCAACCTTTTACACCTCACATTTTTCTAGTTTGACCGTTTCTTATTTTTGAAATGTTTTTGAATTTAATATGTTTTCTTCTTTTATACTTTTTAATATATATTATAATTCAATTTTCAAGTTGGTAATAAAGAGTTTTTTTTAATTTTTTTGTTTGTTAGTTTGTTTGACTTGAGGGACTAGCATGTGGCTTGAGAAACTGTGATTCAGGGGAATCTAGGCCATCAAAATCACTTGGGGATCGCACCCGACCTAAGTCACACCAACCCTTAACATGGTTGGATTTTTTGGTGTCCCCAGAAGTTTCAAACTGGTGACTTCTCAACACGAAGTGCCTTAACAGAACACTCATTCAGTGTTTGTTCTACACCTCGGAAACAAAAAAATAATTTATTATTATTTCACAATAGCTTCATAATTAATTTAATCATATTTCACAATGGATTCATGATTATTTTCTTTGTTCATGATTATTTTATTCTTATTTTATAATGATTATCTAATAAATTTTCACCTATAAATCTTACCCCAATACTCTTTTCTATTATTATTTCAATTTTTATTTGTTTTTCATGATGGGTGGAGTGTCTACTAAAAAGTTAATCATTATCATTTCAAATAACTATATTTGAACTATTTGATTTAATTTATATTAATTCAATTAGTTATATTAAATTAATTTATATTTGTTACTTTAATTACATTCATAAATTTAATTTAATAAATATTTAAAAATTAATCCATTAATTTATGTTAATGCTAGTTGGTATCATAATTTAAAACATTTAAAAATATTATTTAATATTTACATTTGTCTATTAAATTTGATTTAGTTGAAAAAAAATATTTGTTAATTCATATTTAAACTTAAATTTGCTTTAGGGGAAAAAATTTATTTGTTAATTCATATTAAATTTAAATTTAATTAGCAGTTTAATTAATTGAATTTGAATTATTTTATACGAAGAATATTACTCTATGAAATCAATTTCGATTTATTGAAACTAAACACTTAAATTAATTAATTTAATTTATCAAATTACTTATAAAATCAAATATTTCCAAATAAAATTTTGTATAATATATATAAATAATTAATTAATTAAATTTTTATTCATATTCTTAAATAAATAAAATTTTATATAATATACATAAATAAATTTAATTAGTTAGCTTAATTAAATTTTCATTCATTTTCTTAAATATAAGAGTTTGTGTGCATTTGATCCCATACTTATATGACCTTTTTATTCAAAATTATTTTCTTATAAACTTTTATTTTTATTTTTAAATAAAAATATTTTATTTTTTTTATAAACACTGGAGATAATTAACTTTAAAGCATTGTGGATTAACATTATTACATTTATATATTATTTAACAATTTTTTTACATCCATAAATCTAAGGAAGATTAAATAATTAAGGTTGTTTATATCTTTAATATAACATAATGATTACTATGAATTAATTACATTTGGTTAAAAGTACGTGACATACTAAGAAATAAATAAAAGTATATCACATTGATCAACCATAAGTCAAACTCTATTTTCCTGGGAAAGCTTTCTTTTTCTACGAGAAATAAGTGGGGTTAATTTATTTTGTATGTAAAAAGATGTGGAGTTAACTTATCATTTTGAAATTTTCATGAAAGTGGTTAAGAGTTGGAAAATTCTTCATTTTTTGTTCTTTTGGATTGACCCAAAACCATTGATCAAACTAGGTAATCTATCTTGTTTGAACAAATTATGTAAGAGAATCCTATGAATAGATAAGGTTGGACGCCTTTCTTGAGTGAACCTAAAAAGAGAACCTTGTGAAAAAACAAAATCCAATACCCTTCTTAAACAAACACTGTGAACATAATCAGAGAACCATTTTAATAAATTGAGTCAGATGTCGTAGATAGAAAACAACTGATCAAATCATAACGGATGTGATCTGATCAAACCAAATTGGATTGCATGGAAATCTTTTGAAGAAAAATGATGGTGATCCATTAGTAAGATGATTTATTTATTTACTTTTTAACCCAAGCTATATATCTTAGAAGATGTATTTTGTTTTAAACCTAATTGTATTTATGTTTGGGTTCCTTTTTTTATTGAAGATACATGATATACGTAGTTTATTATAAGACATAGATTCCTACTATTGTGAAAATTATCATGGGATTTGTTATCACACAAACCCTCATTTCTTGAGATAAAGTCTTAAAGCTCAAGTGAGGCTTTGGTGTAACTAAGAGGGGGCCAATATCACCTCACCAACCCTCTTCTACATTTTAGGCTTGCTCTCCTCGAACTCAAGGGGGGCTTACCTAATATAGGATTGCTAGGATTTTAGGGAAATGATTTCCAAGTTGATTCGAAGAGTAAATCCAAGAAAATAGTTTTAAAAGGATTAAGAATATGAATTTGATGGAAGTACCTAAGACTAGTGTCTTTCCAATGGGCATATGGGGTCAGTTGAGGCTTCTCTTTCATAAATTAAAATTGAAACTAAAATAATAATTAGGGTTGTCCATTACAAACCCTAATACATCACACTAGTTGCTCAACAACTTTCAAACAAGATTAAGGGGAAAATTGTCCACTAGAATTACTCCAGTGGATTTGAGAAGGGATCTATCAAATAAAGTAGAAGAGGGTGCACCACCACCATTGGAGAAGCACAACCACCCTTTCTATCATTCATAAATAAAATCCACAAGGAAATGAAGAGAATCACTTACTCATCAAAACACATACAAAATCATTCATCCATTGATCATGCATCCAATATGAAACATCCATAAGCTAACATCTTCATGAGATTTCTCTTGTTGATTAATTGGGTTGGTTGTCATTGATGTCAACCCTTGAAGAAAGTGTGGTAGCTAATTCTGGTAGCAAAAAGGTTTGGGTAATGGACCCAAGTTTGTTTGATGTATAATGGTATGAGTTTTGGTATATTTGTAGGAAAGACTATTCTATATGGATAGTACATGTCATGCAATTTCTGGTGGTATGTGGAACGTCACATAACTCCTCACGGTTTGAGAGTTATGGCCTTACGAAGTTGAAGGACCCTCATATGATTGGCTTGAAACCCCATAAGGTCAAAGAAGTCAAAGTGTTTGCAAAGAAGAAATTATTTAAATAACAAAGTGAAGTGACAAAGTCAAAGAGAATTATTTAAATAATAAAGTGAAGTGACGAAGTCAAAGAAGATTATTTAAATAATAAAGTGAAGTGACAAAATCAAAGAGGATTACTTAAATAATAAAGTGAAGTGACAAAGTCAAGGAGGATTATTTAAATAATAAAGTAAATAGAGAACTTTCTAATTATGGAAAGTGGTTATAAGAAGGTTAACCCTAAAATGAGGAAAATAGGTTAAGTGGTCAAGTGGCTATTGGATACATGGACAAGTGACAAATTGGGAAAAGTTGGACATAGGTGGATATTTGGACAGAGTGTCTATGTGGACAAAGTGGCCTAGAAGATGCTTCTAAGGAAGCTACTTGGAGAGTATAAATAAGAGGAAAGACTCTCTCTTTTTAATAACACTTGAGCATATTGAATATCTGCAGGTGACTGAGGTAACCAAAGTATATCTAAGCCTAATTTCAGAGGAAAGGTGAAGTAAACAAGGCCGAAATTCAAGGGAGGATAAATTCTTTTGATGATGCTTTCTAAGGTATGTTATTTACGGGTCATCTCACCATTTTTGCAATAATTTTTTTTCTAGAATGATTCAGAATGTGAAATTGGGAGGCCATTGAGGAAACATATCCAAGTAGTTGTGGTACAAATTTCATCTTGCGGGTTGTTTTATTTTTGGAGTTACACTCCGTGGAAAATAGGGTTTATGGCAAGTCCTGAAACTAGTCTAAAACACGTGTTTCGGGTAAAAATGCCAAACTTCTTCATAACAAATCCAAATTCAGTAAGACCAAATGTGTTGGTTAGAGTACAGTCTTTAGTATTCTATTTAAAATTTTCATATCCATACAACAAATATTCCGTGTGGTGCACGCTCNACGTGTTTCGGGTAAAAATGCCAAACTTCTTCATAACAAATCCAAATTCAGTAAGACCAAATGTGTTGGTTAGAGTACAGTCTTTAGTATTCTATTTAAAATTTTCATATCCATACAACAAATATTCCGTGTGGTGCACGCTCTACAGGTTTGCTCTCTAGAATAAGATAGAATTCAACAAGGTATGTCATTTTTGCTATAACTCCTTTTCTGAGAGGTTCTAAGTAGTGACACTTAGAGGAATTGCATAAAACACACCGAAGAACATTGTGTAGTATTTTCATATCTTTATTCATTATAGGTACATAGTTATGATTATTTCAAGTTAAGGTTGTTGACTAATCCAAAACTTATCATGTGAGACTAAAGTAAAGTTTGATGAAAATGCTAATGTCTTGTTGTTAAATTTAAGGAAGGTTTACAAGTTAAGGTACAGGTTGGTTCATGTTTGATGCACTTGTTTATGGTACAATTTGATTACAGGTTGGTGCATGGTTGATGCACTTGTTTATGGTACAGGTTGATTACAAGTTGAGGTACAGGTTGATGCATGGTAGATGCATGGTAGATACATGGTAGATACATGGTTTAGTTTATTGGTACAGGTTGTTTGGTGCAGGTTGATCGGTACAGTTTTACAGCAGTATATCTCATAGTGATAGTGTGAAAATGGTTCCATCATTCTACTTATGCATTAGGGAAGTTGGACGGAGCAAGGACAAGTGGTTGTAGCCACCTTCCGGTTGTAGTCGAAGAACAAAGGGGGTTGTAGACTCCTTCTGGTTGTAGACTCCTTCTGGTTGTAGCCAGAGATTTGGGGAGTTGGAGCTTCCCTCGGGTTGTAGCCTAAGAAACTAGGGGGTTGGAGCCTCCTTCCAGTTGCAGCTGGAAAACAAAGGAAGTTGGTGTTTCCAATGAATGTAATTCTTAAGGACATATAAGAAAAAACATTTTGTAGTTTTCTCCCGCTTTGGGTTTCCTTTTTAAAAACACTAGTGTATTGTGTATGTGTATAATTGATCATTTGTTCATTGTTTATTTACCCTAAAAATATTGGATGATAATGCTACATTGATATAAAACTTGCATTATATGGTTAAAAAGGATTAGATTTCTCTATTACTGATTCACCCCCCCTCTCAATAATCCAACAACTCTCACTATCCATCCATAGTACAAAAGAAAAGGATTAAAGCTTCATATTTTCATTTAGATTCTAAGGGATTTCTCCCCAATCCAACCATGAGTACAAATGAGAAAGGGCATATCTATTTATAGAGTGATGCTCACCTTCCTTTATAATAAAATATTATGATCTCATATGAGATCGACAAGTCTATCCTATGGAGAAGTAAAACACACTTCTCTCCAATTATCTAGTCTAAAATATAACTAAGAATCAAGTGGTCAAGCCACATGTACAATGATCCAGTGAAATAATTGCTAAAGAGACAGACATCTCCACTAATTAAGGAAGAGAGTGGCTTCAAGGTGCAATGTCCAACCTCTAAAGGTCTCCTAAGGGTTGCATGTGCTCAACAAACTCATCTAATCATGCAAGTAAGTCCTTCAAGTATTATTCCAAGGTGGATTTGTAAGTCCGCAAGGTGAAAAGGTCCATAAAACAAGGGTAAATACCTTACAAAAAAGAGTGGCTCCTCCAACTTATCTCCATAGGTCAAGTATGAAGTCTTCACGTGAGCTAGACATCTCCTTTGAAACAAATAATTGCTCCACTCAAGAATGCCACATGTATTCCTTGGAATTAGAATGCTCCAATATATTGATTACATCCCCTTGATGTTATATGCCCCTTTTTATAATCATACCCTTGGAAAGTGTGTAAGTAAAGGGACATGATAGTTGTTTGAAATAGCCACAAGTCATTCCTCAAGAACAAGGATATCCTCCCATGAATCAAAGGCCAACATAATCCTTCTTAGCAAGAATCACTCCTCTATAAATGCATATTTTCAAGTAGTTTTGAATGAACTATGTACCATTCCTTAGTATAGGCATTCCACCAATCAATACTTTCAAATTCAAACAATGGATTTTATGCAAGAGATGGTCCAAGATAACAACCTTTCCTTCCAACATTCCTTACACTTTACCTCTCTTGGTTTAAGGTTCTCTTCCAATAGCAATACATAACATGGGTATGGGAAGGGCATCAGATCTAGTTCTTAAGTGCATCCAGTGTCATTTTAGGCCCCTTGTTAAATTCATTTGAAGTTGATTATATGAATATTATAGGATATATGCTCGTAAAATGAAGATACATGAAGAATTGTAATGATGTCATATTATTGATCGGAAATATGCACAGTTATTGTCAAATTCAATCAAGTATGGAACCTTTAATGAGAGAGAGAGAGAGAGAGAGAGAGAGAGAGAGAGAGAGAGAGAGAAGAGAGAGAGAGAGAGAATTATCAAGTAAACTAGGGTTTTGATGGAAAAATCACTCAAATCCTCTTGTGAATTTATGAAAACTTAATTAAAGTGATACCATTCTCATAAAAATTTCTTTATGGAGTTGTCAAACCACAAATTAAACCACGAATCTACAATTATTTTTTATCCTTTCAATCCCAAAACCTCCATCTCTTTAGTAGTGTTAAATTCATTGAATTTAATTGGTCCTGCCATGCTACCATTATTATCACAAACATTTTATATTTCTCCATGTACAACATTTGTATATGAACTATGTCCAATAGTGACTAATGCAACAATATTTGAACATGAAAGATGATATTTTTCAACGTTAGCATTAGATGTAGTTTCATCATCAACCAAACTAGGCAATGTTACATTATTCCCATGATTGGAGCTTGAGGCAACATGACCCTATTTTATTTTAAAACTCTACACAAGGTTCCCTCTTACCACAACCATTGTCATTTTCTCCAAAAGAAACAACGAGAACTTCCATCATTACATAATCATTGCAAGATTCAATTTATGAATTTCCTTTATTAAAAAATGATGTTGGTTCTTTATTTGATGTTGACTCTACTTTAGTTGAACAAATACCCATTTATAGATATTTCATCAACTAATCTCTTGAATATCCATGACCTTGACAATAAAGAAGACTTAGATGAACTTGCAACTTGTTTTACCTCACAAGTAGTGGCATTGGTGCATTCTAGCTATGCAGGTATCATTAGACCAAGTTGCAACTTACATGTTAAAAAACAAAAATCCTCACCAAAATGTTGGACTTCATCGACTACAACCTTTCTCAATCCTCTTTCCTTCCAGTCTATCATATGATCTTGACTACTGTGGGAACTCTGAAATTCCTCGGGGACTATGAAAATGACCAAAATCAAAATGAAACTAAGGCCATGCCCAAACCATAGCATGACTTCAACAAGAGGCCATCCATCATCAAGTAATACATTATTGATCAACAAATTAACCATAAAATCCTTTAGCTCAGCAAGATATATGAACAGAGTAGGTTTCCCCAACTATCCACACCTCGCAAATCCAAGGGCTAGCAAAGAAATTTGCTAGGAGTAACCCCATGCGAGATGAAGGGGTAACATTAGGCTCCAAATTGGGGACATATGATGTTCTTGGGAGTGCATGAGAAAATAGGGAAACATCAAAAACACCTCACCCTCAACACCTCCAAAACACAATGTCCCTTTCCTCAGTGCTTAATCATCATGGAAAATAGGGAAACATCAAAATATGAGTGATTGTATGTTGGTATCTCTATCATTGTTGGGTTGATCATTGTTGGGATAATCATTGTTGGGTTGATCATTGTTGGGATGAATAATAAACTAAGTACCCCTAACTCAAAGACGTCTTCCAACATATGCACCCATGGAAAATAGATTCTATAGTATTTCTCTATTCAATTATGAACAAGATTGTTATAATGATTGTCAAGCCATGAAAAATCCTCCAGCTCTGCACTTTCCCCTTTACTACCACCTGTGAGTGCATGGAGCTATTGAAATCCTTGTTGCTTCATATTTAAGGCTACATAATGCCTTTGTAATTTTTTTACAAGAAGGATGAAACTTGTATCTATACCCTCAATACATGCTATAGTGGGAAAACCCCCCTACAAACTACACTAGGGTTATAAAGTGCAAGCAGAGCTAACCGTATAAAGTCTCCTACTTTTAACAACTATCCTGACAACACCACATTCATGCATAAAATAAAAACTATAGAGATCCGATATTCCTACCTTAAACTCTGTGTCTGGTGTCGATCCCTTTGCGCCCGGTCATTTCTCGACTGCAAATCTCCAAGGCTGACCTGCATTCACCTAAAGACAAACAAGAAACTACGAACATGCATTCCACATATGAATTAGTGGTTTAGATTTCATAACAAAATGTAAATCAAACATAAAGATTAAACACATCATATGGCGGGACAACAAAAGTACTTCTTTATATTAATCTCACAAAGTCACTTACAAAATGAGATTGGTGAATGCTCCTCGAACCCTGTCTTGGGATCCTCTTCACCAAGCTCCAACTGCTTCCACGTATCCTTCGTTTCTCATACTTCTCTCTAGAGAATGGGCATAAGCTTATGGATGAGGAAAAAGGGCAAGAATAAGGAATCCTGGCTCAAAAATCACAATGTGGCTGCAAATTCTTGGGGCACAGGGGGAAAGCAAAATGGGCAGAGTTTCACTGTTGCTATGTTTCTCCTTGGAATGAGACCCCAACACCTCTTTTTATATGCAAAAAATATGGTTATTTGGCT
>SNQJ01S0032094.1:62337-74030 GCA_010110895.2 Picea sitchensis
GAAAATGTCTCCTTGGTATATATAGGAGACTAGGAGGTATAATTACAACTAATGGCCTAAAGCCGACATAAATAAAATAACATTACTAATCTAATATGCCCCAATTAAGGGGTAATGGGCCAATATTAGGGCTTAACATGTAGACATAAGGAAACCAACCAAGATAGTCAACCCTATCCAAAGAATCCTAGCCCAAGTATTTCTATGGATAAATTCAATGAACTAAATAATATTACCAAATTATTCATGGAAAATCTAAGGTTGAAAATAACTAGGCCATATCATGATCTTTATTATTTTGATGCCAGAAAAGTGAAATGTGATGGGTTGATAGAAAACATGGCAGTTACTTTGGCTCAACTACCTATCAAAAGAATTATGATGGATGTAGTGGTGGCTGATGTGCTTGCAAACTATGACATGTTGTTGTCAATAATGTGGGCACATAATATGGGAGGTACAATGCAAATGGATATGACTTATGTAACCGTACCAGTTTTTCAAGGAGAAAATAGGAGGTTGCATAGAGAAACAAAGTTTTCTTGTGTGGTTAGTGACCAGAGCCATCCTATAAAATACCCTTTATATGTTGTTGATGAAGACCTTGGTTGTTTCATCCTCACAATCAATGAAGAATAAAAGGAAGTTATAACCCTTATAAATCATGTTGCAATAGCTACTGAAGAAGTAAGTGGTAAATGGAAAATGTATTTTGATGGGGCATATTCAAAGGAAGGAGTAGGAGCTAGTGTAGTACTCATATCTCCCAACAAAAAATAATTTCACTTGTCCTACAAACTAGAGTTCGAGGCCACCAACAATGTATCTGAGTACGAGGCCCTAATCCTAGACTTGGAGGCAACAAGAAAAATGCAAATTACTAAGCTAGTAGCATTTGGAGACTCGGAGCTAGTGTTGCAATAAATCAAAGGTCACTATCAGACAAGAAATCCTAGAATGAGGGCTTACAAAAATCAGGTATGGGATTTGATTGATAATTTTTATGAATCTTTTAACATTACTTTTGTTTCAAGAGAATTTAATCAACAAGTTGATTCCTTAGTAGTGGCAGCTAGTACTTTTAAAACACATGTTGTTCCCTGAATGAAATATGAGATAGAGATGAGTTATAGACAATCTATCCTTGACAATATAAAATATTGGAAATTGTTTTAATATGACCAACAAATCAAAAAGTTCATAGAGGTAATAGATGAGTTCGCAAACACTAATATTGATTTAGATGATGAAGATGATTCTAAATAGGTGAATAAGGAATAAATTGAAATCACTCATGAATTTAGAAACTATATGGTTGACCATAAGGTCCTTCAACTCAAGAATAAATTTATTCCCAAAGGGTTGGTACCATTGAAGATTTTTTTTTATAGAAATGATGTACCTGTGAAGCCTATAGTTCTTCCTAAAGATGACAACACTGAAGAATGCAGCATTGGGACAACAAATGAGTCCGAATACATAAAGTTTCCCAAGGATATCCCTAGTGAACACAAGGAAAAATATCTACATCTATTCAAGGATTACATGGATGATTTTTCCTAGAAATATAAAGACTTAAATACTTAGGATACCAACATCATACACCATAGAATACCACTCAATACTGGTACTAATACTTTTAGGAAGAAACTAATGCAAGTCAATCATTTCTTGATACCTACTATAGAGAAAGAGGTGAGAAAAATTCTAGATTCTCAGATCATAATTCCCGTCAGATATTTTGAATGGGTGGAAAATTTAGTTCCAGTCGGGAAAAATAGTGGAGAGATAAGGCTCTGTGTAGACGTCAGGAACCTAAACAAATTCTCTCTAAAATATAATTACCCTTTGCGTAAGATGGATCACATACTGCAAAAAGTAGTGGGAGAAAACAAAATCTCTATAATGGATGGTTTATTAGGATATAGCTAGGTGGAAATGCATCCTGAATATAGGGAAAAGACAACCTTCACAACCCCATGGGGAAATTTCATGTATGACAAAATGCCTTTTTGTTTTATTAATGCAGGAGCCACATTTCAATGAGCCATGGAAATAGCCTTTGTTGGAGAGAAAGACAAATTCATTTTTATATATTGTTATATATCTTGATGACATGATTGTTTTCTCAAAGACAGATGAAGATCACATCAAACATCTGAGGCAGAGTTTTATGAAATGAAGAAAATTTGGCTTGTCCTTAAATCCTAAGAAGTATTATTTATCTATGAAAAAATAAAATATCCTTGGCCATATAGTATCCAAATAGGGGGTGAAGATAGATCCATAAAGGTTAGAGGTCATCAAGCAAATTTCCCTTGCATGAAACAATAAATAAATACAATCCTTACTTGGTAGAATCAATTTTCTAAGGAGGCTTGTCCTGAGTTTCGTTGAAGTAGTAAAGCACATCACAGACATGTTGAGAAAGGACCATGAAGTAAAATGGAATATTGAGGCCAAAGAGTCTTTTCAATGAATCAAAGAGGCATTGGGAGAGTCTTCAGTGGTATTCCACCCAAACTATGATAAAGAGTTATGTGTCTTCTCCTTTGCTTCAGAACATACCATAGTTGTTGTATTGTTACAAAAAAAATGAAGAAAACCAAGAGAAGCATATATCCTTCTTTAATACATCTTTAAGAGATGTTGAATTGAGAAATAACAACTTAGAGAAACAAGCATATGCCTTAGTGAAGGCATTTAAAGCTTTTAGATATTATATATTGCAATAAAAAATATTTGCAACGGTACATACTAGTACAATACAGGATATTTTTACTCATCCTGATAGTGAAGGAAGAAGAGGAAAATGGATTGCAAACTTCAATAATATGATTTGGAGATCAAACCCACTAAGATGATAAAAGGAAAACGACTTGTTAAACTGCTAGTTGAATCAAAATCCAGGGCTCTTGATATAAATTATCTATTAGTAGACATCATCGTAATAGAACGAGAAGAAGATGAAACACAAGAAACATATTTGAAAGTAAATCCTAAGTTTTCTCAATCTGAATGGTACAAGGATGTAATATTTTACCTATACAATTTAAGATTCTAGCCATCATGGGATAAATCAAAGACAAGATATATTAAACTCAAGGCTATAAAGTATTGAATTTTAGAGGAAATTTTGTTTTGGAAGGATCCATGAGGAATATTGTTGAATTTCCTTACTAAAGGAGAAACAGAAGACATCATAAACGAGTTTCACAAGGGTGTGTGGGGGGACACCATGCCTAGAGATCCACTGCATAAAATATCCTCAGGGATGGCTATTACTGGCCTTCATTGTTTTCTTATGTAAATTTCATGGTTAGAGAAAGTGTAGAGTCCCAGTTGTTTTCCGGAAAGAAAAAATTGCAGCCCCTCCCACTTAGGCCTATTAAAGCAAAGGCAACTTTTCAACAATGGTGTTTGGATTTCATTGGTGAAATCAACCTGAATTCAAGTGGGAAACACAAATGGATTATGACAGCCACAAACTACTTCATGAAATGGGTAGAATCCATCCCCTCAAGGGAAAAAACTGACACATTCATCAGTGAATTCCTCAAGGAGAACATATTGGGCATATTTAAGAAATATCATAACTGAAATTGCCCATGCATTCAAATATGCTAGGTGTTAGACCACAAATTGCCACACCAATTTGCATTTGTGAGATGGCCTAGTCCATTCCCTAGCTTGCAAACTTAAATCCCATTCTCCTTCATCAAAATCATCTAAAAAGAAACACTTTTGTTGTGATACGTGATTCACCCATGTGAAAATCACGTACATATGATATTTTCTAGTGTACAAACTGTGTATACCCTCAATTTTATGAAAAAAAAATTATTCCACATTTTTGGGTGGGTTTTTCAGTTGGGTGTGTTCCCAAACTTTGCTTTTCCCATACACAACGAAATACAACCACCTGAACCCCTTGAACATGGTATATAATAACATATGGGGGTATGGATGAGGTGAGACAACCTAGGTTCAAGATTATGTTGATGAATTTGCAAGCTTACCTATTTCCTTGATCCTATGAGTAGCATCCCCCTAATCTGGAAACTTGTTTTCCAACATTCCTTCCTCTCTTGTATATGACTATAGGGTGTGCTCATATCCCTTCTGAGTCATTTGAGGAAGATCCATTTTGTTGATTTGATGCTTGAAGGGCCAATGGGGGAACCTGGGAAGTTGGATTCAAGGCAGTGTTGATGCTTAGAGTCAGGTTGTAACTACCTTCTTATATTGTTTTCAATAAAAGAGTTATTTTTCCCTCCATATATGTGTAATTTTGTTCAATCTATTTATATATGTTAACTTGATTTACATATTTGAATTTGCACATTACATGTATAACTTGATTTCATAACTACCTTGTTGTAGTATCGACTTGATATCCTTTTGTAGATTGGTACCGAAAGAGATCAGGAGCTAATCAAGTGATCCAAATGGATGTCGGTCGCCTCCCACCTATTCCAACTAGCTCATTTTGGCAGTTTCTCAGTTTGGCAGTTTTTTCCCTAGTTTTCGGGTCCCTGACTTATCGGGTCGTTTTGGGGCCCTAAACTTTGTTTTTGTAGGGCTCGCTACAATGAATAGAAACAAAATGTGCAGTCCTCAGATAGACCTTTACAATGGGCTATCATGCACCTAAAATGGAGATCGCATGTAAAAGTTACTACCTCGGAAGGTTGATGTACTAACTTACCCAAACAGGGCCCACATGACTTTTGACACTTCATCTCCTAGGGTTAGGTTTTCTGGATGTCTAGGGTTTTTGAAATTCTTGTTTATTGTAAAAGTTCCTTCAAAGCCTCATTGTAATCATATTCTTGTGAATGATTGCAGCTGTCACATTTCTTCTCAAATATAAGCTGCCACCATTCTAGCAAGCTTGTTTCCGCTACATTTTACAGTTTCAGTTTTTTTCCTTATTGAATAGAAATCAGTTTTATTGTATATCTGTTATTCTGTGTTAAGCGTATTTTGATAATAATTATTAGTCATTTCATTCTACAAATATATTCTAGATCATAAAGGGTCGAGAGTGAGGAACAACATCATACGTTAGAATACAAGGTGTGACCTCTTCTCTTCTTTCTTCCGAAGTAGTTATTTTATTTTGAGTTTGTGTGTGTGAGGGTATGGTTTGTCTTTTAGATATGGTCAAGCTCTGTTGTGACACAGACCCAAGGTCATAGGGTAAAAATCCCATAACAAAATTGGCGACCATACTGGGGATCTCTTCTCTTGGTTTGGGCCAGTCTTAGGGTTTCTTGTGTTGTCTTGATTTCTGTAAGTTTCTTGTTTTCTAAGCTTTCTTTCAAAGCATTTGATATCTCATAAACTTTTACCAAGTTTCCAGAATCTTCCCCTTGGATTGGAAATTTCCTTTTTTGAAGTTTTCCTGAGCCATATGCACTTTATCTCTAGTTGAATCGTGTATATACATTATTTGCCTTTGTTTGAATAGCATATGTACATTATTTTCTATATACGCAGTCGCGTATCTGAGTAAGAATTTGATTTTGGGGCCTTTTTCTTAGTTTTTACAGGATTTAAGTTGGTTTTTCAATATGATATGAGCCTTATTGGTTTGATTTTTTCTTTGATTGATGTTTTAAGTCTCTGAAAACATGAAAGTTAGATCAAAAGTTCTTGCTTTTTGTTTCCCAATGTTTTGGCTTTCTTTTGGTCTCTCTGTTGCCTTTTGGTTTTTGGGATTTATACCAAAATTTTCCATTTTTTTGTAATTGCATATGCTCTTTCCTTTGACATAAACCACAAACATACACTACCCTTATATAGGAGTAAAGTGTGTATATCAGTGCTAAAAAACACGTAAGTATTAGGTCATATACGTGCTTTGTAGAAGAGCAAATCGTGTATATACACACTTTGTAGAAGGCCAAAACATGTATAAACTTCATACACACTCCCTTAAATTATATAAACTGTGTATATAAGCTTATATACTCTATTCACAGTGGAGTGAATCGTGTATACCTCCAAAAAGTGATTTTTTTGCTTGTTTTTCAGCCGTTTTGAAGCCTTGTTTCAGCTAGTTTGGGGATCATTTTTTGGGGAGTTTGGTCCTGGAAATTTTTGTGGCCTATAGGAGGTTGGTAATGCATTAAGTGTGATTGGAAAAAAAATATTTTTTATCCATATTGGTCTTTCTTTTATCCCTTGGATTGCATGACCTTAAGACTAGTCTTGTTCTCAGGATCTCTGTTTTTGGGCACTGTTGTGGTCATTTTTGAAGATTGAATTTGTATTTGAGTTAGAGACTTTTATTTTTTGTTTTCCTTGGATTTTTCAAACATAAAAAAACAAAAAATTCTCTCTTTTATCATCTTTTGTATAAAGAAGAAGAAAACAAAAAAAACCTAGTTTTTCGCTAGTTAGGTCTCTTTCTTTCTTTGCATTGTTTTGCATTGTTATTTGAAAAAGAAAAATATATTAGCATAGGATTTTTTTTTCTTCTCATACTAAAATTGTTTCAAATGAAAAAAAAATAAAAAAAAATCCTTTTGTTTTTATATTTTGTCTCACTTGAAAGTTTCATTCTCATTTTGCATCAAAAAAGGAAAAATTTGAAGTGCAAGGTTTGAAGGATTGTTCATGCATTTTTTATTTTTTGAAACTCTTTTTCATTGAAGAATTAGTGTAAATTTTTCTTTTCCACTTTTCTTATAATTTTATTTTTTTGCAAGAGTGTGCAACAATTGCACTTTCATACCCTTTGAGTAAGAACAACCGCTAAAACGAATGATAAACTTGAAATTTACTAAACTTTAAGGGTTCATATTTAACAAGTTTAGGGTTAGGGCCTTGGATTAGGATTGGATAGATAAATATATAAGGGAGATAAAAAAAACATAGGATTCTAATATACGGAGTGAAAAACCCATATTCGCATAAGTATAGTTGGGAAGCTTCTCTAACATAGGAGTCAAACATGAGGTTGTGTGAAGGAGAGTCGGGGAGATAACCCCTTTGAAGCCTAAATGAGTGTAATGGAGAGATCGTATATTGGTGGTTTCATCAGTGCCCTTAGCTCCATGAGAGGTGGTGATTTCAAGGCTTCAGGATTAGTTACCCTTCCCATACATTCGATCCCAACTTTCAATTGTACCTCCCAGACGTTTACTGCAAGTTGGTGACCTTAGTTGTTTTTCCTAGGGATCTTAGAGGTGACCGCGGGGGGGTTCCCATGGTACCTCGGGTAGAGTTCGTATCACACTTTTTAGTACTTTTGGAGGGTGCCCCACAAAGCATGGGTATTTGCACCATATAAGGTAGGTTAGTGGAGGTTTGGGTAACTACTTCTCACTCCTTCATTCACTGGTTCACAAGACTTAATCAAACCATTCCTTTGTCTGGAAGGTCCCTTTCCACTTTTTCTACTTTGGACTCGGGACCTTATCCCCTTGAGTTTAATATTTGGAAACATTGTTTGTTTGTGATGCTTCACTTAGGAATTTTTAGTGGAGTGTTTCTTTTTATAGTTGGCCTTAGGTTGTGTCAGCATCACTGCTTTTGGATTGTTTATTCAAGGTGCTCAACCAACCGCTCCACTAGTCAGGAAGGACCCCTGTTATTTTTCTTGAAAGTGTGGAGTCGCCTCCTAGAAGGAATGGGTTTTTATACCACTGGTTCACTAGAGTCAGTGCGTAAGACTTTTATGGACATGAACAATCCCACAAGGTACGAACCTGTGTATAAGAAATTTATGGCCAAAGTTTTGGAGGATACCAACCAAGGGAGCCCCACCCAAGGGGATTCTTGTGCTTTTCCATTCTTTGGAAACATTGGTGCCCCCTAGATGGCAACTTTGAACATTGCTAGGTTGAATGTAGGACTACCGATTTAGTTGTGGACCACTCTGAATGTCCTGAATGTTATTAATGATTCTCAGATAAGTACCTTATGTCAAGGGAATCATATGGATGTTGATCCTTTACCTTATACATTCAAAAAGTTTACTCCTTCTCCTTCTCTCTCTTCTAGTGAAATTCTTGCTAATAGTAACTATAATTCTAAAAGGAATAGGAAGAAGAAGAATAAGAAGAATAAGTCACCAACCTCTGCTAGTCATGTTGGAGACCTGTCACCAACCTCTGCTAGTCATGTTGGAGAAATGTCAAAATCCTCTGTGAGTCATGTTGGGGAAAAGAAACTAGCCACTGCAAGTCACATTGGAAGCACAAGTCCAGTCACTGCAGGTCATACTGGAATTCGTTCACCAACCTATATGAGTCATGTTGGAGATATGAAAACAATCACTACTATTCATGATAGGGGCATGAGTCTAGTCACTATTAATTATACTAGAAAAAAGTCACTAACCTATACAAGTCATGTTGGAGGCCAACACTCGACCTCTGCTAGTTAGGCCGAGGGAAACCCATTGGCCACTGCAAATCTTGTTGGGGGCATTGATACGGTTGAGAATCCTAGATGTATATGATGTAAGCGTAAGTTCCCCTATATTATTTGAAAATGAGACCACCTTACTCATTTGTGCCATGTTATTGTCATGGTACGAAGAGTGTGGTCGTTGTCTAAAGTCCCTTCTAGTTTTGTGTAATCTTGGGTTTCCCAACAATCTAATCAATAGTTGGTTAATGAAGTCATCGTGTCGATCCCATCTCCGAACGATATCAGTCTTGTTTTGGGGGGTGATGTTTCTCTTTACCATGTTGTCTCACATCCTTTTAAGCCAGTGGTTGAGGAAGTAGTCGTGCCTATGCAATCTTCAGTCGATCCCACTCTTCTCTTGGAGAGTGACTAGTCTTCCAAAGTGGTTGAGACAAAGCAATCTTCAGCCAATCCCACTCTTCTTTTGGGGAGTGATTCATCTTTCAACTATGTCTTTATCATTTCCAGTTTAATACCTTCTAAACAAGGGGGCATTACACTCTCTTCGAGTACGCTCCATCCAAGTCCTAGGATGGTTTCCTTTGATTGAAATGATCTTTTGGAGCATCACCTTCCTTCTTATGCACATTTCCAGATAATGGTTCTGGTTGAATCTATGTTGAAAGGAGTGTGTCGATTTATTGTAGATGAATCATCCTATGCCAGTATTTTATCTTCCTCATCTTGGAAAGGTTTGGGTTCTCCCAAGCTTGTGTCAGCTACCAGTGAGTTGTTGGATTTCGACAAAAGACCTAGTGAATGTTTGGGGATTCCTCCTCAATTTCCTATCACTTTAGGTGGGAAGACTATCATAGTCGATATTTTAGTGGTGTTAGGCCCTTTAGACTTCGATATGCTTCTGGGATGTGATTATGTTTATGATATAAGTGTTGTGGTGTCTAAATTTTTTAATGTGATGCATTTTCCTCAGAATGGAATCATTTTCACTATTAATAAACTTTCATATGATAATCACCATCATATTTCAATTTCACCTCAGGTTTCCCCTTTGTGTGTTCCTAGTGTTCAAGAAGACTCTTCCTCGCTATAGGTGAATTATGCGGTGTCTTATCCTCGATGTTCAATTTCTTTTGAGAAGGATCCTTTATTGTCATGTTGGCCTTCTCAACACAAGGTCTTGACAATTGAATAGGTGTTGTATCCAATGGGGGAATGTAAGCCTTTTCTTTCCCCTCTTGGCCCGAGTAATATGGGATTTCCCCTTAAGTCTAATATTACTATTTGTTAGACCTCAAGCTCTGGTATTGGCGAGTCTTTGAGTCTCAGTTTCTAGATGTTGAATTTCCTTCATATGAGGCTATCCTTGAAGCTATTCTTTTGTATTTTTGACCTCCTCTTGAACTGGAAGTTTTACAGGTTGTTTACCAAAGAATCTCTTGGACTGATCCTAGCAATGGGCTCTACTAGGAGAACTATTATGCATAAGTCGTAAGGCTCTACAGTCCTCTGTACATTTTGTACTTTTAGGGTTTCTTGTTTTTAAGTTTAGTATTCCATAAAACATGTTTTTATCAGATATTTATGTATACACTTATTAACTTCTGGGTAAGTGTTTTTGGCATTATATACAGGACTTCAGAGACATTTTCTCTAGTACCTTTTTGTTCCATGTTGATCCGTTCTGATAGGTAATGATCTCAAAACTGGCATATAGGTTAGATTTTCCCATTCATGAATTTTTTCATTATCTGTTTCCTATTTCATTTTTCCTTAGGATTGACCCCACTAAGTTGCAACACAAAACCTTATTTTTTTTTAGAAGTGTTGTAATTCATGTGGTAGAGCCTAACGTTCATGGGTGCCCTAGTTAGAACCTTCTTCGCAGTTTGGAACCCATCCTGAAATACTTTCATAGGCTGAGAGTCTTATTTATTTCCTCCATGTCTTTGCGTTGAAGCTGCATATCTTCTTCTCAATCATTTTCTGGAAATTACCTACATGACTCCCTCTAACATACGCTGCTACTTATGTCAGCAATTTTCATATTCTTCAGTATGTATTGTGTTCTTTACTGGCATATAGGGTAGGTTCTATTCTGCCTACACGATGCATTTATCTGTATCGATCACATATCTTCCATAGGATCCACCTCATTCATTCACGACATTATACCTTCAAGTTTCTTTTAAAGGTGTTTTTTATGGATGGTAGAGATTACCTCTTCATGGGTGTCCTAGTTAGTACCTCATTGGCCTTTTTGACACCCATGTTGCAATTGTTTATGTAGGCTTAGAAGCCTTGTTTAGTCCCTTCATGTCTTTGCATTGAAGCCTCATGACTTCCTCTCAATCTCTTTTTGTCTAACTTACCCACGGGGTTTCCACAATTTTGTTGAGTTGTAATTTCATTACATGTTAATCGCTCGTGCTACTAGGCCTAATGATGACTTCATCTTGCCATTGTTGAACCATTTTTTTATGCATTCTTACCAGTTTCTAGCCTTGCAATTTATGCCTTTATGACTCAACACCTTTTAACCCTGGAGGAGACGTTCCCCTGATTGTCCTTATCTTGCACATGCTTCCTTGCATTGAGCATAGGTATGTTCCTTGCGCTCTGGAACTAGTTTGCTTTCCCACGACACTTGTTTCCTCCAATGTTTTATAGCATTCTTTTATTTTTTTTTCAGCATTTAATAATATGAAAAAGAAAAAAAGAAAAAAAGAAAAAAAAAAAAAGGGGGAGAAGTGTCTATCTATTTGTTTGGCACCAATTTTTTCTTCCTTGAACAAAGAACAATCTTTGAGTCAGTTCCTCAATATTTTTGGGTTTAGTATGGCTTTATGATACTTTTATCCTTGTTGAGTATAATCTTCATTGGCTGGTTATTCTTCCAGTCATATGGAATGTCTTTCAATGTCTCATGTATCACAGATGTATCCTAGTTTGTAATCCATGATTCCTATGTAACATAATGTGTCATTATTTTTTTCAAGGGAAGCTTCAGCCTGAGTCGAACACTCTGCAAAAAATCGTGAATTTCCAAGTCATCCTTCCCGTATCAATCAAGTATGTCTCAATTTCACAAGTATCTTTGTACTTCACTCGTGCTAGTATTGAAGGTCCCCATTGACTTCTTGTTGGTGGGTCTTCTCTTATCGACTTCAATAGGTTTCTCTGAGAGTATGACCTAGAGTTGCACCATGGGATTATTTACATCATTGATACATGACCTTGCACTCAATAGAGGAAAAACCATCATTGGTCACTGACTAAGAGGTTTCCCTTGTGTTTGATGTCAACAATAA